>JAAEAF010002277.1:0-48749 GCA_011037195.1 Triatoma infestans
CGAAATTGAATACCATTAATGTACTTTGCAAATGAAATAACCTTCTCTTCAGTATGAGGTATTACATTAACTCTGCCTGGAAGTTTCCCCAATTCTTTAATAATAAAATGCGAATCGTACCCGCTGAGATTGTGAATGAATACTGGAACATAAGTTGGTTGCCGGCATCGCAAATTACAATTATTACATGCAGCGCCCCTATATTTGCCTGAAATATGACAATGATCCCGCACCTTATGGTTGGCTTCGCTGAATGTATGATTGCAGAGATAACAGGTATCCGCTGCCTTCCATTCTCTTTCTTCTAACTCACTAATCACTATGTCCACATTTTTGTTTAACATCTTGCCAATGACTGTTGATAAATCGCTTAGATGACGTAAGAATTTTTCGGCTGCATTCTCTCCCCTATATAGAAATGGTTCTTTAAGCGTCCAAAGATGTTCTATTTCATCGGTGGGTTTTACATAGGCGCAGAAAGAAAACGGTTCATGTTCCTGATAGTTCGTTGTAGATGATCGGGCTGGGGAAGGCACACATGAATGTATAGGTTTTAAAAGGCACTCGAAATCGGCGTAAATCACAAAATTTGCTTTTAGCTGACGTTCAACGTTTTTAAATTCTATAAAAGGTTCTTCAGTTGGGAGTTTAACAGCTGCTGGAATGTTATCGCCACAATATATCCTGTGTTCTTGTAGTTTATCCTCTGCTGATTTTCCATAACGCCCATCAAAGTGTGTAAAACAGCGTTTACACAACTGTATTGCATGCGCATAGTTTGTTTTTTGCCCGGAAACCACCCTATTGAAATGTTTAATAAAAACATAATGTTGTTTTTCTCCATCTTGCATGAGTAAAAGGTCGCGATGGTCTTGCATTTCTTCTTTAACAACCTTCAGCGGGTAAACACTATTATCACCATCCAACCCGAATACATTTATTGATATATTGTTTACTTTTTCGAACTTTTTGATCTGGTGAAGAGGCGTGGGGAATGAAACGCACTCAAAATGATAAGGATGGACCAGCGTTTTATATTTACTAACACGTTGAGGGTCTTTATCCACAAATTTTGCTAATACAGCATATTTAAAACACTCCTCGTCGTAATTCTCCGGATTTATACAAGCCTTCTTAGCAGCGATAGATTTAGGAAGTTTGATATATGTCGACCCTCCTAACGGCTTGTACATATTTATCCGCAACCTTGCTCCATCTATCCCAACCAGCTTCCATCCACTCTTCTCTAACTGTGCCTCTTCCATTTCGTTCACTAATTTCTTGAATATATGTTCGAGAAACTCATCGATGTCTGTGTCCATATAAACGGCCTTATTCCGAGTTTTAAATGATCTATCATTTTGTTCCCCGAGTGTATTCTCAAACAGACATTCCACCACTATATTAATTTTTAGCGTGCGTTTCTCTTCTAATTGATGTTTAATGAGCTCATATAGGCGCCTTATAATCGACTGCAGAAACGTAGATAGATCTTCAAATTCCGCTGATTGCAGAAAATATGACTTTATTCTCCCCCGACATGCCGATTCATATTCTTCAGATGCCCGTTTCAACAATTCCGCTTTAGTTGGTTCCACACATGCTTTTTCAGCGCCTGAATTATCATATCGAGCTTTCTTTACAGGAGGTCGGTCAGCACAGACTATTTCATGTCGCTCGCCGTTATCTCTATTCAAAAAAGTCCGTTTACAGCCCTTACAGACATACATCTGGTTTGCATTACAGTATCTTTGGTGGCGATAGAGATTCTTCTTCAAAGTGAATGTTTTTCCACATTTCTCACAGCTAAATGTTGCCATCTTGAACGATGTTTAACGTGTAGGAAGTCACAGTAAGACTGAGATCCATACCTCACGCATCTATATTTATACCTTCGGGAACCGACTTTGCGCATGCGCATAACTTTTCCCAAAATGTAACACAATCTAGAGTAATAAAGTACAAAACAAGTTTTAAGCATGTGCATAGCATTTCTCAAATGTGACACGATCTAGAGTAATAAAGTACAAAACCATTGTTGCGCATGCGCATAGCATTTCTCAAATCTAGAGTAAATTGGTATATTAATAAACAGAAATAGCACTTTTAGGAGACAACCTAACCCCCCACCTCCGCCTCAAAGGTGCCTAAAATGCATTTTCCCAGAGAAATATTTCAAATAAAAATTGTAGATCCTTGTATGTGTAGTTGATATATCAATTTTACTGAAAATTGTTGGAACTATTTTGAAATGATTGCAAAATCCATTCAGTAAAGTGGTACTTCCGCTTGAGGAATTTCGACAGATAACGTACTTCTGGAACCCCATGTGATACCCCAGACGGACTAGCGTGTTTGAACTAATTACTATAACACTAAACAGAAAATGGTTAAATATTACGTAATGTTCTAAAAATAGATCTTTAGAGGCGGTGACCTTGAAAGGAAGTTAAAACTATAAACAATTAGCTATCGAATATGCATATTTACATATTTGTAAAAAAATGAATGTGTGTGTGTGTGTGTGTCGGATTCATTGACCTTTAGATAGCAAGACTATGCATGTTTTTTGCAACATTGTGCCAGACTTGATTGAAGTATTATTATTTCGCGCTGGTTGAAACACCAATTTTGGCGGAAAAAAAATTTTAAAAAACTTGTTTTATTTCCTTAAAAATATAATATTAAAAATCATTCACTCATTTCATTTATTTATTGTGATGAAGAACCCTCTGTAATCTATAAAAACAGATTTAAATGATAAATATAAATATAAGCGAGAGTGTTTTCTACTTCAAACACGCATGACCAACTCCATGCCGGCCTGGTCATACTCTGAATATAAACTCTCGCAGAAGGTTGGAGGGGTGAGGGCAAATGAGGCAATCCCCACTTTACATCATTAATATTCCCCCTACTGCCAATAGAAAGAACGCAGCGAATTTTAGGTGAACAATAGGCCATATATGTAAGCAGTTTTTCTCTTCCAAAAATATTTTTTAAGAAAATGCACTTAGTATTCCAAATTAATGAAATTCATCGGTGTTTTTATGGAAAAATCATAAAAACTAAAAACTGTTCAGTAAAACACAGTTCCGGCTTACTAATTTTTCTTGAAACTCGGAGTTTCAAGAAAAATTAGTAAGCCGGAACTGTGTTTTACTGAACAGTTTTTAGTTTTTATGATTTTTCCATAAAAACACCGATGAATTTCATTAATTTGGAATACTAAGTGCATTTTCTTAAAAAATATTTTTGGAAGAGAAAAACTGCTTACATATATGCCCTATTGTTCACCTAAAATTCGCTGCGTTCTTTCTATTGGCAGTAGGGGGAATATTAATGATGTAAAGTGGGGATTGCCTCATTTGCGCTCACCCCTCCAACCTTCTGCGAGAGTTTATATTCAGAGTATGACCAGGCCGGCATGGAGTTGGTCATGCGTGTTTGAAGTAGAAAACACTCTCGCTTGTATTTATATTTATCATTTAAATCTGTTTTTATAGATTACAGAGGGTTCTTCATCACAATAAATAAATGAAATGAGTGAATGATTTTTAATATTATATTTTTAAGGAAATAAAACAAGTTTTTTAAAAATTTTTTTTCCGCCAAAATTGGTGTTTCAAACAGCGCGAAATAATAATACTTCAATCAAGTCTGGCACAATGTTGCAAAAAACATGCATAGTCTTGCTATCTAAAGGTCAATGAATCCGACACACACACACACACACACACACACACATTCATTTTTTACAAATATGTAAATATGCATATTCGATAGCTAATTGTTTATAGTTTTAACTTCCTTTCAAGGTCACCGCCTCTAAAGATCTATTTTTAGAACATTACGTAATATTTAACCATTTTCTGTTTAGTGTTATAGTAATTAGTTCAAACACGCTATTCCGTCTGGGGTATCACATGGGGTTCCAGAAGTACGTTATCTGTCGAAATTCCTCAAGCGGAAGTACCACTTTACTGAATGGATTTTGCAATCATTTCAAAATAGTTCCAACAATTTTCAGTAAAATTGATATATCAACTACACATACAAGGATCTACAATTTTTATTTGAAATATTTCTCTGGGAAACTGCATTTTAGGCACCTTTGAGGCGGAGGTGGGGGGTTAGGTTGTCTCCTAAAAGTGCTATTTCTGTTTATTAATATACCAATTTACTCTAGATTTGAGAAATGCTATGCGCATGCGCAACAATGGTTTTGTACTTTATTACTCTAGATCGTGACACATTTGAGAAATGCTATGCACATGCTTAAAACTTGTTTAGTACTTTATTACTCTAGATTGTGTTACATTTTGGGAAAAGTTATGCGCATGCGCAAAGTCGGTTCCCGAAGGTATAAATATAGATGCGTGAAGTATGGATCTCAGTCTTAGTGTGACTTCCTACACGTTAAACATCGTTCAAGATGGCAACATTTAGCTGTGAGAAATGTGGAAAAACATTCACTTTGAAGAAGAATCTCTATCGCCACCAAAGATACTGTAATGCAAACCAGATGTATGTCTGTAAGGGCTGCAAACGGACTTTTTTGAATAGATATAACGGCGAGCGACATGAAATAGTCTGTGCTGACCGACCTCCTGTAAAGAAAGCTCGATATGATAATTCAGGCGCTGAAAAAGCATGTGTGGAACCAACTAAAGCGGAATTGTTGAAACGGGCATCTGAAGAATATGAATCGGCATGTCTGGGGAGAATAAGGTCATATTTTCTGCAATCAGCGGAATTTGAAGATCTATCTACGTTTCTGCAGTCGATTAAAAGGCGTCTATACGAGCTCATTAAACAACAATTGGAAGAGAAACGTACGCTAAAAATTAATATAGTGGTGGAATGTCTGTTTGAGAACACACTCGGGGAACAAACTGATAGATCATTTAAAACTCGGAATAAGGCCATTTATATGGACACAGATATCGGTGAGTTTCTCGAACATATATTCAAGAAATTAGTGAACGAAATGGAAGAGGCACAGTTAGAGAAGAGTGGATGGAAGCTGGTTGGGATAGATGGAGCAAGGTTGCGGATAAATATGTACAAGCCGCTAGGAGGGTCGACATATATCCAACTTCCTAAATCTATCGCTGCTAAGAAGGCTTGTATAAATCCGGAGAATTACGACGAGGAGTGTTTTAAATATGCTGTATTAGCAAAATTTGTGGATAAAGACCCTCAACGTGTTAGTAAATATAAAACGCTGGTCCATCCTTATAATTTTGAGTGCGTTTCATTCCCCACGCCTCTTCACCAGATCAAAAAGTTCGAAAAAGTAAACAATATATCAATAAATGTATTCGGGTTGGATGGTGATAATAGTGTTTACCCGCTGAAGGTTGTTAAAGAAGAACTGCAAGACCATCGCGACCTTTTACTCATGCAAGATGGAGAAAAACAACATTATGTTTTTATTAAACATTTCAATAGGTTGGTTTCCGGGCAAAAAACAAACTATGCGCATGCAATACAGTTGTGTAAACGCTGTTTTACACACTTTGATGGGCGTTATGGAAAATCAGCAGAGGATAAACTACAAGAACACAGGATATATTGTGGCGATAACATTCCAGCAGCTGTTAAACTCCCAACTGAAGAACCTTTTATAGAATTTAAAAACGTTGAACGTCAGCTAAAAGCAAATTTTGTGATTTACGCCGATTTCGAGTGCCTTTTAAAACCTATACATTCATGTGCGCCTTCCCCAGCCCGATCATCTACAACGAACTATCAGGAACATGAACCGTTTTCTTTCTGCGCCTATGTAAAACCCACCGATGAAATAGAACATCTTTGGACGCTTAAAGAACCATTTCTATATAGGGGAGAGAATGCAGCTGAAAAATTCTTACGTCATCTAAGCGATTTATCAACAGTCATTGGCAAGATGTTAAACAAAAATGTGGACATAGTGATTAGTGAGTTAGAAGAAAGAGAATGGAAGGCAGCTGATACCTGTTATCTCTGCAGTCATACATTCAGCGAAGCCAACCATAAGGTGCGGGATCATTGTCATATTTCAGGCAAATATAGGGGCGCTGCATGTAATAATTGTAATTTGCGATGCCGGCAACCAACTTATGTTCCAGTATTCATTCACAATCTCAGCGGGTACGATTCGCATTTTATTATTAAAGAATTGGGGAAACTTCCAGGCAGAGTTAATGTAATACCTCATACTGAAGAGAAGTTTATTTCATTTGCAAAGTACATTAATGGTATTCAATTTCGCTTCTTGGATTCATTCAGATTCATGGCAGAGAGTCTGGCTCAACTAGTTAATTACTTACCAAAATCTTCTTTCATGGAAACTGCGAAATATTTCACTGAAACGCAGCTGCCCCTTGTATTAAGAAAAGGCGTTTTCCCGTACGACTATGTGAGTTCCTGGCAGAAATTGGATGAAGAAAATTTACCACCTAAGGTTGCATTCTACAACGCCTTGACGGACAGCCATATTGGCGAAGAGGATTATAACCATGCAGTGAAGGTGTGGAACGAGTTTCATTGTACAACGTTGGGAGAATATAGTGATATCTATTTAAAGACTGATGTTTTGTTGCTGGCTGATGTCTTTGAAAACTTTAGACGTGTGACAATGAGTACTCATAAAATCGATCCTGCGCATTATTTCACTGCTCCCGGTATGGCGTGGGATGCTATGTTGAGGTTAACAGGCATTAAATTGGAACTTCTGCTTGATTATGAAATGATTCTAATGGTCGAACGTGGCATAAGAGGAGGTATCTGCCAGGCTTCCCTACGGTATTGCAAGGCCAATAATAAATACATGCAAACCTATGATCCAACGCAAGAGTCAGTATTCATCATGTATTACGATGCAAACAATTTATATGGTGATGCACAGAGTAGGTTTTTACCTTATGGAGGCTTTGAATGGGTGGAACAGCCGGAAGAGATTCAAGTTCAAGACATCCCTGATGATTCCGACTTTGGATATATATTAGAAGTGGATCTGGAATATCCAGAACATCTTCATCCGCTTCACAACGACCTCCCGTTTCTTGCAGAAACAATGGCGCCTCCTAACAGTGAGGGAACTATTAAAAAATTGATTCCTCATCTTGGCAAGCGGGAGAGATACGTGGTTCACTACATTGCTCTTAAACAGGCCCTCGATTATGGGCTGCAGCTGGTGCGGGTTCGTAGAGCACTTCGATTTAAGCAATCACCATGGCTTCTTCCTTACTTCAACTTAAACACGGATATGAGGACTCGTGCAACCAACAATTTTGAGAAGAATCAGTACAAATTATATAATAATGCAAACTTTGGGAAGACTATGGAGAATGTGCGTAAAAGGATGAACTTTGAGCTTGTCACTAATGATAGCAGATTAATGAAATTAATTGCAAAGCCAACATTCCTCTATGCTAAAATATATGATGAGAATTTGGTTGGTGTTAGGATGGCCAAAACGAGGATATACTTTAACAAAGTTCCGTACGTGGGCTTTTCTATTTTGGAGATCTCGAAGGATATAATTTTCAAATTTCATTACTCCATTATGCTGCAAAAATATGGACCAGAACGGCTTCGTTTAATATATACGGATACGGGCTCCCTATTGTACCGTATCAGCACAGATGACATTTTTAAGGATATGCTGGAAATGGAAGATCATTTTGACACGTCAGGATATCATCCAAGCCATCCGAATTTCTCAATTAAAAATAAAAAGGTATTGGGGAAATTTAAGGATGAAGTGGATGGGCGCATAATTACCGAAGTGGTTGCATTGCGTCCGAAGATGTATGCTATTGATGTGGATGGGGATATAAAGAAGCGTGCAAAAGGCGTGCAAAGATCTACGCTTAAGAAACTTGGATTTGCCGATTATAAATCCGTCCTATTCAACGATGTCTCGATGTTAAGCATAATGAAATCGATTCGGTCGGTAGGGCATAAAGTCTACTCCACCTTAATTAATAAACGAAGCCTTTCAGCCTCAGATAATAAACGGTTCATCCTGCCTGATGGAATAAACTCGTTGGCCTATGGACACCGGGACATTTTAGTGCAGGATATTGATGCAGATTAACGTTTGCGTAAACATATTAGACCAAAAAATTAATTTTATGTTTTTTATGATACATTATAAATATTTTGGTATTAATTGATCAAAACAGTGTATTATACCATAAAAAATTAAATAAATGAGTTTTATTAATTATTCAATGTATTATACCATAAACATGTCATTGTAACAAATTGATAATAAAAAATTTGTAAAACAATTATATAAATGAGTTTTTATTCTAACTCCTCAAAAAATATTTATTAGCTGGTATGCATTTTTTAATAGGTATAATGTTAACACCCAGTATCATAATGGTTTGGTGTGATTAAACAGTATATGCTGATAAGACCAAGGACATCTACAATTATGCAATATCTTCTAACCAACTGTTTTTATCTATATATGTCTCGAGTGAGTCATAACAGCGGTTGTGCGGTCTTCTGACCGACTGACATTCAATTAAAAAAAAATAATGCTAAGTTATCGCATTAGATTGACCTCAAGGTCGAAGATAGGATGATAGCGAGCTGCTCTGCGATATATATGTAAAACCTTCTTATCAGCTTAAATGTTGCGTCATCTTAACTTCCTCTCTCTCTTCCGTTGAAATCTACGTGCTATAATTAATAGGTGTAAGCAGTAATAAAAAAACTTTTTTAAACACACTACTACAACTAAACAACTAACTTGGAACGCGCTCGTACAACGCACATAAATTTATAGACGAGATCTTTTTCTACATAGGACCCAGTGGCATCGGTGGTCTACTGGTTTAGATAACCGACTGTGAGTGCTGGGTTTGCTGGTTCGATTCAAGGTCATGTAGAAATCTTTTTTTTTCTCTTGAATTTAGGTCTGGCCTGGGGTGGGAGGTTGGGGGCTATCTTTTGAATTTAGGTCTGGCCTGGGGGTGGGGGTGGGGCGCGATTTGGATAATATTTAATCTGATGACGTCATCTTTGAATTAAGCTCATTGATTTGGATGATGGCAGCGGCGTTCTTGCAACCCCCAAAAAAGACTTGGCTCCGTAGCCCTTGCGCCAGAACCGGTCTTTTTACCCTACTAGGAAGTATTGCCGAAATTCACCGGAAATACGGTTTAGAGATTCCCTGAATGCGAAAAAAATTGTTTTTAGCGAATGGTCTGTATTACTCTGTATGTGTGTGTGTGTTGGAAATGTGACTTTACTGAGTAGTTTATTTCTTCAGTTTCTTCGCGATTTTCTTTAAACTTAATACACTACACACACACACTCACACACAAATGCCAATCACTTTTATATCAAACATTTCCCCCCCAAGAAGTTTATTGTTGTGAGGATGTTCTGGGTAAACAGTAATGTTAAGTTTTCCTCTAAAATACCAATTCAAAATAATATATGGTTCTAAAGCACAGCTGTATTTTCAAATTTGAAGAAAATCAGTTAACGCCAGTGCAACTTTACAGAATAGGTTTTCTAAGTTTTTTGTGGGGGGGGGGGGATTTTCATAAAAAAACGATTATATATAACGATTTTTTTTACACTTGAAATAGTGACTGTACGCTAATAAATCTAACATTTTTATTTAGCAAGGCCTACAAGGGGTATCTGTTGCATGCAGTTACTTGGGGAGTAGCAATCCCACGGGTTACCAGAGCTCAGTAATTCATGCACTTCGTCAGAACAGTACACAATACACTTAAACTACATATATTCTACACTTTACAGCTAGGACAAACACAGTACACAAACTAGGGTCTCCGTACCTAGTTAATTAGCGTAAGCCTAGAGATACGGAAGGGATTAGCTCAGTGGTAGCGCGCTGGACTAGCAACGCGGAGGTCCCGGGTTCGAAGCCAGCATGCTGCTCGTAGATTTTTTCTTTCTAGGAGCCTCTATAACTCACTATGATGGGCAGTGTTATCTGTAGCTAGAGAACACTGCTTCGAGGCCGGCTGTGCATTGAAGATGGCTCCGGGGGCACAATAATTTCAGTTCGCAATGCAATAATCTCCTACAACAATCTACAGTCTACAACATCCCCCCCCCAAATAAAACTGATTTTTGCATGAAGTTCTATAGAATGTGTAGCCTTAAAATTGAAATGTTATACGTGTGGTTTGTTCAATCATATTGGCCAGCTCTTCTGATCTTCAAAGTAATCAGTTCTCTATTTGGTTGGGTTTAGAGGTTGGTATCTGTTCCCTCTACCATCATCTAAAGAAAATTAGTATTGTATATATAACCGTATTAACAGCTGTAAGAGAAAGTCGTGTGAGTGTTTCACATGAGATTATATATATATATATATATATATACACGAATAAAGAGAACAACTTGCTGTGAAACACTCAATCTTCGGACTTGCTATAATTGTAATTATTACAGTTTTAATTGACCAACTTTCTCTACGTTAATGTTCACTATTTAATATAAATTTAAATTTGCCGCCAACAGCGTGCAATAATTTTATTTCGGGGAGGGTATGTACTGCCTTGACAATAATTTATTAATCTATGTAACTAAGAGAGCAGAAACAGTATCCAAAGAGAGCAGAGAAGAGAAACAAATGCTAACATATGCATTCTTCCTCTCTAGTCAGCCGTTATGCAACACTCGTTGGAGAAAGTGTCATATGTTAAATAGAACAGAACGAATAAAAGGCAGAGAAACGCCTCTATTTTGATTTTCTCAATTCCAGAAATTCCAATTGATATTGAATACCATCCTAGGATGAAGATAGTTTTCCAGTTTTTTGGAGCATTTCTAAAACCAACTTTGACGCTCCAAATGTAGCCTCATAATCCGAGGAGATCGAAATTCTGTTTGAATTTGAATTGCGGATCTGTTTATTTGAAATAATCTCTTGAGAAATAAACAAACCTCAATTTAATTGAATCTAATGGTCCATTCCTCAATGATTTTTCTGCATTTTCTTTTCTATTTTTTTTGAGATAAGAACATATAAAAACCTCCCAAAATGGAAACAATTTTTAGAGTTTGAAAGGGAACATTTTAACTCAAATTTTGCTTAAATTAGAGTGAGATAGAATTTGCAAAATGCAAGAAATTATCCATTAGGATTTCCATGCAGTTTTTATCGGGCTGTCCTGGAATTATAAATATTGTAATAATTTTTCCTTATTAAAATATTTAAACATTGTTGTAAATAATGTAGGAATTGAGTAAACAAATATATCATCTCAGGTATTTATCATTGCAGATAATTAGAAAAGTGATTAAATCCGTGTGGAAAAACTTACCGGTAGTCGAGAGGGAAAAAAGCAATTTGTATGAATTATTGGAGAAAATATATGGATAAATGTTGGGAGGGCGATCAGCTTTTCCTTATAAATCAATTCTAACCGCCAATGAAGAAGGAAAATATGCTGGAATAATTTTCAGATTAGCTATGGCTCTTGCTCGGTTTTTATTGCTTATTGTGATTCGGGGTTGGTGGTGGGGCGGGTCTTTTTATAATAATAAAGTGATTTGGAAAATCAGAGGCAACAAAAAAAAAAGTTAAGAGCGTTTGACAATTTTGTTTTGAGCTTTTAATAATAAAAACTTTATACCAATTTAATTCACTTTTACAATTTTTATTCTGTGTGTGGGGAGGGGCATATTTAATTAGAACTGGCATTCCTGTCCCATTTTATTTGCAACATTAATCTAAACCATCTGTCTGTTCCATTCAAAATTATTAACCATTTATTACGCACAATTCCACAATATCCTCTTGCCATTTTTCCACAAATCGCCTCCAGTATTTTTCATTTATGCAGAGTATTTTCCACCACTTATGCCTTTTCATGATTAAATAATAAATAATACCGTATTTTTTTTAATTAAACAATCATTTGTAACTTTATATATATATATTTTTATAAAGTAGGAGTAGAGACAAAAAAATGTTTTTTTTTTTTTAAAGGAAAAATAATTTTCATTGAATTTGTTTTTTGTGTAAGCGGAAGAAGAAATGGTAAAAGTGGGAAATGTGTTGATTGAAGTGGATAGAATAGGCCACAAAAGTGGTATAAAGTAAGGGGAAAGTTGGTCGATGTGTGCTTGTATGCACGCTTGGTTCCTCAGTGAAATTGTCGTGTTATATACAGTCTGAGAATAATATATGTGAGTGTGTGTGTGTTCGTATGAGTGTTGGGTTTAGTTCAGAGTTTGGGTCCCGTTGTCCAACCCGTCCCTCTTTTGACCGCCGCCAACAAGAAGTGAACGCTGGTGAGAATAGTGAAATATAACTGAAGGAGTTAGTGCCATAAAAACAGCCCTCCGACTGCGCCACCTCCAGTACATCGTTCTTCTTTTGCTAGTTCTTCTTTGGAGACGAGGCGGCCCCAAAAGTAGCCACACATACACCACATATACAGACACACAAAACTTAGAAACGAAACGTGCTTAGCAACTAGAAACTTTTCCCTTCTAAATCTTACTCAAACTTACTAAAACTATACTTCAACACCGTCCAAGCAAACTATATTTATATGGATATACTTTATATATGACAATAAAAGTGCTTGAATACAATAAGCACCACTCTGTACTTTGCAATTGTTTGTTATACATGGTCAACTGCATGTACTACATTTTCATACAGCTTTATGCTTAAATAAAATATATCATGCTTAAGTTGGTAAACATGTTTAATAAATGACATCATTAATAATTATTCAGTCATTAGTCGGCGGTAAAATACAAAAAAATAATTAGGTTTTTGAGTTGTTTTTTTTTAATTTCCTCGCAAATTACTATAATGAATTTCGTTTAAAAATGGAATACTAATTGCACAGATACAAACCTGCCTTCCGGCAGACGGCTTACCATTGCCGTAGATTATTTCTTTCCTTTTTATATATTTCTATTATAATTTCTTTTTCGAAGAAAGCATTATTATTATTATTATTATTATTATTATTATTATTATTATTATTATTATTATTTCCCCCACCACCTCCATATTTATGTTAAAACAAAAGAGCATAATTTGAAATTTAAAGGAAGTTAGTCATTTTATATACAATTTTATGTACATCAGAAAGGTGAAAATTCAGAGCAAAAGGTGGTGAAACACGGAGTACCGCAAGGTTCAGTGTTGGGACCGCTTCTATTTCTGATCTACTACAGTGAGGTCAACAGATGTTGCACTGAAAGACTTCTGTTATATGCGGATGATACTACTCTCATCACAAGAGGTAAAGATCTGGAAGAAGTTATTACAAGGTCCAGTAAGAGTCTTATTCAACTAGAAAAATGGCTACAAGTAAATGAATTGATTTTAAATAAAGAAAAAACATGCAGGAAAGTTTTTACAATAAGTCAAAAAGAAACAGACTCACCTGCGAAGTTTCTGGGAATAACGGTAGACGCTAATCTCTCTTGGAAAAGCCATATATATAACCTCAGCAAGCAATTGGCCACAGTAATTTTCCTGTTAGAAGACTCAGGGAGGTAGTCTCAATTGAGGTTTTAAAAACTGCCTATTTCTGCTTGTTTCACTCTCGGAAGGCTTATGGAATTGAGCTTTGGGGTGCCGCATCGGAAGCCAAAGTGATATTCAAGCTCCAAAAAAGAGCAATAAGAACAATGCTAAAGAAAAAAGCTCGAGACAGTTGTAGAGAACTATTTGGAGAGCTGAATATTATGACCCTATCCTCTCTGTTCATATATAGACATGCTCTGAAACAGAAACAAGAAACAAACAAGGATTTCAGGAGCAAACAATATAACTACAACATTCGTAGTAAGTCTGATATAAACATACCTAAAACCAGGTTGGTCAAGACAGAATGTAGTCCGAAAGTAATCTCCGGAAGAATCTACAACCATATTCCAAGAGAAATTAGAGAACTGAGTGATCCAGCATTCAAAAAAAAGCTGAATGGTTTTCTTATGAAAAGCACATTCTATAATTTGGATGAATATTTCCAAGAAAATTACAGTGTAGAACTATTTAAATGAAGAGATACACTTAAACTGAACATAGAACGAATAGAATGTAAAAGATTATAAAGATGTATAAAGATATTTCTATATAAGAAGTATAAAGGTCGCACACAGCCAATATCTATGACAATAATTAATAATGAACTAGTTTTTTTATAATGACGAGCCTCTTATATTTGGTAAATATGTACAGGCGAATAAACAAAATAAAATAAAAAATAACTGTATCAACAGGAGTGGGGAGAAGGTTGTTTAATTGTTTCAATAGGAAATTAAGGTTTCCATCAAAACCTGTCTACTGGAAGTTTAAAATCATGAAGGCTTATTAATTTTTTTTTTTCATTATTTCTCGATTTTTCTTGAAAAATGGTTCCAATGGATTTTCTTTTAAACTTAGTATGCCAACTAATCATTATTATCGCTTATGTTTCAAATACTCTACCATGAAAATTGATCTTAGTAAGATTATTGTTTCTGCGAAATTTTCTCGAAAGCGCTATAACGATTTTCTTTATATTTGAAATACAATCAATACAGACATATTTAAAAAAAAAATTTTGTAAAATATGGAATTTAGTTGGATTCTGGGGAAATCTGTGACGTTAGACTTCAGTGTTATTCGGATTTTGATGAAAGCGTTGTGCTCTGACTACTGTGTGTAATCATAACTCCCCGCCTATATGAAGTTGCCTTAAAAGAGAATCTTATGAATGATTTAATATAAATAATAAATATATTTAAATCGGATTGATTATTTGAAAGTTACAGTAATGATCCAACAGATTCTACTGAAAATTCTTTTATGAAAGTAAATCATATTCTATACTCCTTTCATTTAAACTATCTTATTTCCCTAAAACCGTTTAAGCGTTAAAATAAATTTTCCATAGACTTAGTCTGTACAACTGTTTAATAGCTTTCCTTTAAGTACCTGCCCGACGATTTAATATATTTTAATATCACTTTACATACCTCATTTATCTGGTTATATTACTATTAAATTCATATCTTCAATATGGTTTTAAAATTATTCAGAAGAATTCAGCAAATGTTTTTCCAGATTCTTCGCACGTATGAAAATCATTATTATAAAATTTGTGCATTGTTCAATGGTTTGGTGCAGTCATCTGTGTTAAAATCTAAATATATTCCAATTTCTTCCTACCATCTATGCAAACTGATATACATATGTTGGGCAATTAATACATTTTTCAGGTTTTAAAGAAAATTCGTTCAATTTTTATAATTATATTAATGGCAGTAAGTAAGTAACACCAGATTTTTTATTTTTTTTATTTTATTTTAATATGAATTGCCCTATAAAACTGGCCTTCCAGTTATATCGCCTAGAGTGGTCGTATTTCTAATTATATTGAATTAGGCTTTTATATTCAGTCAGAATTACAGAAAAAATTGAATTATCTTATTAAATAGAATAACTGACGTAATATTATTAAATTTTCAATTATTTTTCCTTTTTTAGTTTCTTTTTTTTTTATATTTTTATAAAGTATTTCTCTAAATGAAAGCAGTTTATATAAAAAGTATGTACTAGTTGTTTAATTTTATTAAAAAGCAATCTCTTTTATTATTATATGTAATTTTTTATTTCTTAATATAATTTATTATATTACATAATAATTTTATTTTTTTATTTAAAATAATCCAACATGTTTTTAATGACTTCTCATTTTTTATATATTTTTTTTTTTAATTAATTATCATATAATTTCATGATATTACTTTTTTAATTAGTGCAATGCCGCCTAGATATTATATTAAAATATATAATAAAGTATGACATGATAATTAATAACTTCCTAATACTCTCACGTCTGTCAAAGCCGTCAGTCTAAAGAAATCCCACTTTTTGAAAGTTTGTAGAGAATAGGTTGTTAAGCATGCAAGAAGCAAACCTGCAGAACAATTGTTTATAATATTTAAAATTTTGTTCAAACACTTACTAAAAAAAAAACGTTTAGTCATGCCTAAAGACTCATTTTCTAAATTTGACACTAAAGCAATACTTTCTCTTGTAACGGTAAGAATGTTGTAAATTACATTAAATAAGAGAAAAAAAAAGAAAAAAAAAAGATGAAAAATTGAAGTGGTAATTTCATTTAAAAAGTACGTAATTTAAATTTCATTTTTTTTTCGAAATTCAATTGTCACCGGAAATGGATGATTGGTCTTTCTCTCTTTCTATTATCTCGTTATCAGAAAATTTATCTGTGCATGTATACGTTTGTGGTTTGTGCTCCTAGCGATTTTTCGTTGTTGAGAAATTTTGTTAAAACTAACAAACACCACACGCAAACAAACACACACGCGCACACACACACAACCCATTCATAAAGTGCTTCGTTATAAAAATTTTTACTAAGATCACATATAGCGATTGTGCCAGATTTTTAAAATTGAGTTTTCACCGAAAATAGACATTTTGGTCTCCCGTGAATACGAAAAAATGTAATGGTCTGTTGTCTCTCTCTTTCTCTCTCACTTTCACTCACCCTCCCTCGCTTTGTGTGTGTGTGTGTGTTTTAACAAAATTTCTCAAAAACGTAAAGTAACGCAGAAAACTCAATTGGCATTGTATTTTTATACTAACATCACTTCGGACATGAAGATTTCGGGCCAACAATCTGCGACTTAACTAATATTTTTTTTTTCTAGTTTTTCTTGATTTTCTCGAAAACGGCTTCAAAGATTTTCTTTTAACTTTGAATAATATACGATAATAATAATAATAATAATAATAATAATAATACATTTTATTTAAATGAAAATATTATATAAAAAAAAAAGTAAATTAGTATTACATATAGCATGGCATGAAGCCGTCTGCCAGAGAGAGTTTGGTTATTAATGTATACATAAAAAGAAAAGCAAAATTACATATAACAAAGAAAATTACTATTTTATTTTATTATAATTATTAATTATGAAATTGTAGGTATTAATGATTGGCTTTATTTCTATAATCTAGAGCTTGTTGAACAAATTTTACAAAAACAAGGCAATCAGTTGTTTTTTTGGACAGGTATGAAATCCCAAAATGTGATGAAAGTGAATCCATTCCAAGGTGTAATTGACGAATATGAGCTAGTACAGAACATTGACATAAGAATTGGAACATATCCTCTCGTTCATTTAAATTACACAAGTGGTATCTCTCTTTATCCGGGTCTTTGTTAAGCCATGGGATACAGTTTAGATTAAGTAATTCATTCCTTATTTTGTACAATAAGCTCAGATCTTTAAGATTAACTTTTCCATTTAGGCCAACATTGTATATAGAAAGATTTTTATTAACATCCTGTCGCTCTTTATAAAGAAGGGAACGATCAGACTTCAGAGTAGTATACGATAATACACGCATAAATAACTATCACTTCCATTTGAAACATTTTCCTGGGAAAATTGATTTTTTGGGGTTTCTGGGAGGGCAGAGGCGTTGTGCTTTCCTCTAAAGTACTCTTTCAACCCCAGGCCAAAGGCAGGCGAAAACGTTCATTCATAGCTACTCGCCCGGCTAACTGCAGAATTACTCCATCTAGGCCGGGGGGGGGGGGATAAGGATGGCAGTTGGCCTCCTCACTGGCCATTGCAGACTTAATTATAATAAGCACATGCACCGCAAGGGCCTGGCAATGGATAGCCTGGGTAGGTTTGTCTCCTGACAAAACCTAGAAGGGGAAACAGCACTGCATGTCTTGTATCAGTGGGAGGGGCTCGTATGGCTGAGGTTCTGCCTCTTTGGAGATGAGAAATTGACGCCTGCACGCTTCAGCCAAGGGCCTCTTTTGAGACTATTTGAGTCTAATAAGGCAGATAGGACTCGAGAGGGTGGTCTGATGGGAGATGCACTTGACCGACCACATAGGAGCATCCCCAGATTCCAAGTTCAAATAAAGGACAGGACCGGGGAGAGGACTCTAAATTATGGGGTGCCACAATAGACCCTTGGGGGTCGCGGTGGTTGGCGTAGACTGAAGAATCATGATCATGATCCCCATAGAATCTGATCTAATCTAATCTAAAGTATCACTTCAGTATAATATGTGGTTTTATTACCTTTATTATATTAATACACATTAGAAGCATTGATAGAATTCCAAATTTGAAGATCTATAAGTGCGATTTTTCAAGAATAGGTCAAGGTTTTCGGAATTTTTTCGAAAACGGTTGCAACGATTTTCTTCATACTTGGAAGTGGCTGCTGGATAGATAGATATATGTATTACAAGCGAACTAAACGCTGCCAGACCAACTGAATATTGTAACTTAGCAATTTTAAAGAAAATTTCTTGATTAAATTGTATCATTAATAGAGTAAGTCGTTATGAGTGTTTCACACCAGATTTTTTTTTTATTTTCCTACTCAGGGAACCTCAATATAAATATTGCCGATGAAAACTTAATTTCGTAAGTTTTACAAGTACCCAATACTTTCTCTTATGCCAGGAGTAAGAGAAATAAAAAAAAAAAGGTTTCATTTGAATTGGGCATCTGAATATGATTTTACTGACTTATCTTTTTCAATTTTCACATATTCCTATTAAACTTTTTAAATTAATTAAATTACTTAGAATATTTCGTTCTTAGTTGGAGTTTGTTTTATTTTTTATTGAATGTTTATTTTTAAGGTTTTAGTTTTTAATTAGTGCAATGCCGCCTAGATATTATATTACAATCTATTAATAAAGTAAAGTAAATAAATAAAATAAATAAAGTAGTTGGGGAGAAGTACTAACGCTCAATCATTATTTAAATTAGATAAATGTTGTTTAACTTTATTTGTTTATCAGTTACCGTTTTAAACATATTTTTTTGTTTGTTTCGTTTCACATTATTTATCTTTCTTTTTTCTTATTTTCAGGTAAGTTTACTAAGAATGTTATTCTTATAAACAACTTTCAAGATGTTTACTGTAAGTAGATTGTTCTTTTTTTTCAATAAGAGTATAGTTTTATTATTCAATATTATTTTTGCCTTTATTTTTCTTTCTTTTATTTCATTATTATTCTAAAAAGTTGAGATTATAAATCGGAAGAATTTATTGTAGAAATGGAAGTATAACTTTTAATTGTTGTGGTGGTTGGTTCCGCACAGCTGGAAAGCATCAGAGACATTTTCCGTGGTAGCCCCAGTGCATTTTGTGGTCATCGACCGGTTTCGGGCGTTCGCCCATCTTCAGGATGCGTTTTTCAGACATTGTACACCACAGACTCGCACGGAGCAACTTAGTTTCACACTAACTGAGAACGTCTCAGTTAGTGTGAAACTAAGTTGCTCTGTGCGAGTCTGTGGTGTCACACTGTCTGAAAAACGCATCCTGAAGATGAGCGAACGCCCGAAACCGGTCGATGACCACAAAATGAAGCAGGCTACCACGGAAAGTGTCCCTGATATAACTCTTAAATCTGATTTACTTTAGGGGATGTGTGATATATATGAGATGGAGAGAGAATTAAAGATAATTTAGGAAAGAGAAGAAATAAATTTGTAAATGCACTGAACACTGTTGTAATTAACACAAAATATATGAACTGCAAGGACTGGTAGTATTATATTTGAGAATAAAGGTAACGAGAGAATAATTAAGAGCGAGAGATAGACCGGCTGACAATAGAAAGTAGAATGATGTTGACTGACTGGTGTCGATAACTTCTTTTTATCCAATATACATACATATATGAAACATTTCTCTGGAATAATTCATTTTAGGCTGGTTTTGGGGGAGGCATGTGGCTATGCTTTCCTCTAAAGTGCCATTTTAATTTATTATACGATTCAATCATCTGCATAATAAGTAAGCAATCGATCATCTACATAATAGTAAGGGTAAGTAGTGTGAGTGTTTCACACCAAATTTTCTTAATTGAGTTTTCACCGGAAATACTTGTTTTGAGGTCTCCTGAGTATGAAAAAATGTTTTTAGAGAATTAGTCAGTTGTGTGTGTGTGTGTATGTATGTGTGTGTGAGTGTATGAACAAAATATCTAAAAAACGAAAAATCGCAGGAAGACCAAATTTATTATTTCGATTATGTATTACCACCATTTCCGCTACGAAGGTTTCGGGCAAAATCAAACAACCGGAAGTAAGACTTTACTGAATGTTTTTTTTTTTTTTTTTTAGCTTCTCGTGATGTTCTTGAAAACGGCCCAAATGATTTTCTATTTTCTTTAAACTCCGTATACCATCTATAGGCATGAAAACCTAATAATTTCTATTTAAAATATTTTCCGTGGAATATTAATTTTTTTTAGAGGGTTCTGAGGGAACAGTAGCGTAATGCGTTTCTCTAAAGTACCACTTCAGTATATGTGTAGTTTTACCAGCTATATTGCGTATGTTCTTATATCCAATTCTCCCTTCCTAGTTTGGCCTAGCTAGGGAATAACTAATGAATCGGATCGTTGGTTCTTCGGATCCCACGAATCTTAAAGACTTTTAATGATTCGGATCACATTACAAGAAGCAACATTAAATACTCTATTTTAGTTTGTCTAAGGGGAGGGGGACTATCATATAGAAATTCGGTTAAGTAGTAAAAAGGTAGTATAATTCCTGTTCAATACTTTTTGCGATTTATAAATGTTGGCTGTCCATCCTTGGAAGTAGAGATTTGCAAAGTTGATATGTTTCGGGACAATTTAAAAATAAAAATGCAATTTCGATAATTTTGTTATCTTTAATTAAAACTAAAATGTATTTGAGGATATATAATAATATCTAATTTATTTCAATGAATTTCGTAATTGAGTTTTTGCGCCTGAAATATGGCTCATGTGGGGAAAAAAAGAAGTTTTTTAATGATTGTTCGTATTGTATGTATGGCAGAAAAAAAACTCAGCCACCAAAAAAATAGCTATTTAAAAAACAAGTGGTCCCGTTTAAATATCTCCTGGACTTACTCGCTTGGAATGTTTCGGTCAAATATCCTTCACGCAGCAGTGCCAAATTACTGAATGGTATAGATTTTTTTATGAATGGTATAGAGTTCTGGTTACTTTCTTCTACAACTGAACACGTAATAAATTTAGAGGACATTATAGTCCTTGCCTAAGTAAGTAATTATTTATTACAAATATGTTGTTAAGAGAGGCAGTAGTAATTGAAAAGAAGGAAACCTGTATAAATGGAGTTGATCGACTTCGTCTGATCAGAACCTGCCTGAGAAAAAGGAAAAGAAAAAAATAATTAATGTTTTTCCAAGGCTACAACTTTGGCAACCAGGCAGTGTAAAGGAAGACTGAGACTTCGTCACCTAACAGCCAATCACATGCACGACTGGGAAAATTAAGCCGCACCACACTAGTGGGACAGATTTACGTGCAAGATGGAATTGGAATTTCGGTTGCTTAGTTTTACAACCATTCACTCTGATTCTTTCCAGTGTTGGTCTGTTAATCAAGTCGCCAACTACCCTGAAGAATCCTATAGCAATATGGTTATACCAAGCCTGAGACACGATCACCAGCCAAAGACCTTAGTGTTTTGTCTTACAATTTTCGCGGAACCCTGAATGATCAAAGATTCAACTTCTTCAAGTCATTAACAGAAATTTCAAATAATTTAACAAATAATCTCAAAATTGGGTTTTCCCAATACCATGTTTCCCTGTGAATCGCTTGGAAAAAAAAAATGTTTTCAACGAATTGGCTGAATATAAATTTGCTTTTGTGGACAAAATATCTCAAAAAAAAAAGAAGTCAAGTTCAACTTGATATTATACGTCACAAAAATCTCAGTTGAAATACATCAACCGGAATTGTGACTTCTCCGTATTCTCACAAACCCCCTCCCGGACCACACTCTTCTATATGAGGGAAAGTCAGAGATATTAGCGAGATAATTAAGTAAACAAGAAGTTTAGTATATTTATGAGAGAATTATTGTTTTGTTAAAAACATAAAGGGGACATCCCCCCCCACTATACCCAGCACAGTATCTGCAAAATATTTAGCACTTCATTAAATACAGTTATTAATTAAACATGCAGAAGACATTAATAATTTCTAGTTTCCCGCCCTTTACTGACATCCTCTAATTCTCTTCTTTCTCTCTTTCTCTGACAAAACAGAATGGAGAGAAGTAGAGAGAGAAAAAGAGAGACCGCATTTGCGCTCACTTATCTGTATATGTGTGAGTGTGTGTATATGTGTACGCGCATTATCTTCTCCTCGTCCAAGAATTAAATTAAAATATCTCTCTCCAGGGGCAGATAGCAGTTTACAGGAGAGATCACAAGAGACCTGACTATCTTTCCACTCCTACCACCTGGAAGGTTTTGTATATAATATATATATACACACACATAAATATATATATGTGTGTGTGTGTATATATATATATGAATGCGTTTGCTTACTACCTATTAATTTCCTTAAAACCGTTTTATTTACTTTGTTTGTGTGAGTGCCTTGTACGTAATAGTGTGCGTCATAATGTCGTCATAGTTAGTTTTATTTATTATTTTGTTTATTTTGGTTTTGTTATTGTTGAATCTACTCCATATTCACATGTATCTTTCTTTCTTTTTTTATATAATATTTTTAATTTATACATACCCAATTTATCCTATCATCTGGATGTCACATCAAATGCCCTTTGATCTTGTTCCAAAACATACACACACATATATATATATATATAAAATCCTTTTTTTTTTTTTTCTTTTATTTCTTTTTATTTTATTTTTACTATTCCAACGCAGCTGTACGAGACGTCTGCCAGACTGTACTCTTCCCATTTATTTTGGAACATCAGCGCAGTCTTTCTCCTCGTTCTATTTGCTGTTCCAGGTAGACTTTATATTAACTACTTCACTTACCTATGCTCCCTGATTTATGATATCGAGTTTTTTTTTTTTAACCATTGCGATATTTAATTTAAATTTAATTAAATTTAATCAAGAATTATGGGCTTCTTTGAGGTAATTTTCATCTAATTGTGCGATTCATTTCTTTGTCGCATGGATATTATTGGCAGCCCCCTCCACCTCAAATTCGTATGTTCATATTTATTTCGAGATTAATTTACACTAAATAATCTAGAAAAATAACTTCATACACTTCAAAACTATTACTTCAAAGAATTAGGTTGAGACAAAAGTTTAAAAAATTCAAATATTCCTTTACTTAAATTTAAATTGATTTATAATTTAAAACACAATTACATATTCGAAATCAAAATAAAGAATCAGTAATTAAATTGTTCAATTACTAATATCTGTACTTGTTGACCGTAATTTGAAATGAAAATAAACTTTTCAAACTTTTCCAGTATTTAGTATTTAGTTCGATTGCTGTTTTATTAAAGTTTACTTCCCAAAATACTTAACTGATCTTTTAAAATTGGACATTGAGCTAAATATTGATAAAGATTTTCCAGGTATTTCATTACTTAAACTGCTTGATCCTCAGCTCTCCCTATATTATGTTTCAGTTGTATTAACCCTCCACTTAATAAAAGAATAGGTCTCATAAAAAAAACCAAAAAATCGGTTGTGAAACACTCACACAACTTTTTCTTCCTCAAGTTTTCAAAATTGTAATTGACAACAAACTTTAAAATTTTGTGCAGCAAATTTAATGAAATTCGTCGATGTTTTTATGGAGAAAATCACAAAAACTGAAAAAACTGTTCAGTAAAAACGCATTTCCGGTCGATTTTTTTCAACTCGAATTTCAACACCATATTATTCTAATTACATTATTAAGAAGGCAGAACTTGTCTAATAAACTGAAATAGCAACTTTAGGATAAAACCTAACCACACCACCTGCCCTTAACAAAGTGCCCTTAAATAATTTTCCCGGAAACAGTTTTTAAAATAAAAGTTTGTAGCTCTTTGTATGGGGAGTATATACACAAGTTTTAAGAAAATCGCAAAAACTAAAAAATCACAACTAGTAAATTGGTACTTCCGAGGTGGTACTGTCGGATCCCATGGTGATACCTAAATGGAATACCAAGTTTGAACTTTATAGGATTATTCGTTTTTGAGCTATGCTGTTCACATACATATACACACACACACACAGAGAGAGAGAGAGAGATCATTTTCTAAAAACCACTTTTTTGGACTCAGGGGGCCCCAAAACGGATATTTCCGGTGAAAACTCGATATCGCAAAATTTGACACGAATACAATACTTCCTCTTACTAGGAGTGAGAAAGAAAAAGTGAAAAAACAAGCTACTATTATTATCATTTAAATAATAATTATTGTTAAATACTTTTTTACATTGAGAAATATACGACAAAATTTAGATGCTAACATTTGGATCCTTAACTTTTATAAAAAAATTTCCTGAACATTGTACTTCCGGTGAAATGATAACACTTTCGAAAATTTGACACGCAAACTGGAGTAAAGAGAAGGTAAAAAAAACCTGTGAGTCCATATCGTTGGAAATTTTTAATTATATGAATTACCAATTTTAATTTAATCAAAAAAATGTTCGAATGTGTAATTAAAATTTATCATAAAATAAATTAATGTATAAATATCTCTTATTTCTGGTATTATGTTTGTTATTATAGGGTTTATTGTTTTTTTTATGTTAAGAAAATTTAAAAAAAATAAAGTTAATTAAAATCCAGTTTGAATGTTCCAAAACTTATTACTTAAAAAAACACCCTTAATTAATTTTATCAAATTTTAGTTGAAAATTCTGTAAGTTTAAACCTTACTAATTAAATCAATTATAATTAAAAATATTTTCACTTTATTGAACAAAAAATTTTGGATCATTTAATATTCTGATTTATGTCAAATTTTATCACAATTATTCAGTAAATAAAGAAGTACTGATCTCTATGTATTATCTAATAGTATGAGCTGGGGTATTTTTCGATTTTTTTTTTTCTTTTTTAATTAAATACCCAAAGAAAAACATCCAACTTGATAAGAAGCAATCTAATCTTGTTGGCTGATAATTTCAATCCAATAACCCTGTCTAGATAGTTTTTCCTAGAGATAAACTTACTTGCGCTAAACTAACCAATACAATCACTTGATTGTTTGCTACTTCCTCCTTTACCTACACCTTTGTTCTCATTACGTTTTGTTCCAGGTTAAAAGGAAGTAATAGCATGTATTTATTCGTTCTTGCTGGAATCAAAATTAATTGCGATTTTTTTTTCTTTCTAATTTTACTTGAATAATTCAATTTCTCCTATTTAATTTTCTTCAAGAAACTTTAGCGAACGGTCGGTATGTGTGTGTGTGTCAGTGCGTGTGTCAATTTTAACAAAATATCTCAAAAAAAAGGAACCCTCAAATTTGGTATACCGTTTAGGTATTAACATCGCAACTGGAAACAAAGGTTTCGGGCAAAATCCATAACTAGAAGTGCGACTTTACTGAATTTATCTAACCGGAAGTGCCGTTTCCTAACTAAACCAGATATCAAGTTTAAGCTTCCTGCATGTTTTCCAAATGAAAGAGATAGAGACCTCAAAATTTGTTTATTCTCGTGACTCAATTTCAGAAAAAAATAAAAATCTATTACTATCGCAAAACTTGTTTTAAATAGAATAAGAAAGAATTAGAATCTTAATTATCTGTTAAGAATAAGAAAGTAGTTCGCTGAAACATGACACTCATTAGGGTATGTTCCATATTCACATATCTAATTGATATCTCTTAGACAATTTTGAGAATTTATACAGAAAGAGAGAGATATTGCAGTAAAAGGCAAACTATCATCATTAAATTTGGAGCATTTTGTTTCATTAAAAAACTAAATAAATTCAAATTTAATTAAATTTATGCCAACTTTAATTTATATAACCAAGAGAAATAATCAGACAACGTCTAAAACTTCATGTTGCAAATGAAGTTTAATTTCAAATATAATGGCCAATTTTATTCATATAATATTATGGCCAATCAAAATTTGATTACATTATGCAATCATAATTTTGCAAATATAATTACAGTTCGCTGACAGTTACTTTATTAAATTTAATATAAGAAAGATTTAATTATATTGTATTATTAATTTAATATAGGTAACATTGATAGATTTAATAGAATTATAAATAACCCTGAAAGCTTGGGTGTCTGTCAGTCAGTATTATGTCTCTATCAGTCTCTAATTTGAACGCTTTATTTATAACTCAGCAGTTTTGCTATATAGTAAGCTGCTTGCAATATATCATCACCGCTATTGTGTTAGACTGCCATCTTGTTTGAGAAGATAATTCTATTGTAATTGGTCCGTAATTACAACTTACATCTGTCTTCTTCAAATTTTATTATATAAAACTACTGCTTATTTATCTAACTTATTTCTAACATTCTGGATTATTATATTTATACCTAACACATTTTCTTGGAATATTTACACAAAATTTGGTTGACATTAACAAGTTGAATTTTCATCACATTACTTGAATATGATTACAACAGCACAAAAAACTCAAAAACTTCAGAAAATACTTCTAATATATATATATACTTCTAATATATAATATATCTAATATATATATGATAATTCTAATAATATATATACTACATAACACCATAGACGGTAAAACTACACATATACTGGAGTGGTAAGTATAGAGGAACGCATTACGCTACTGTTCCCCCAGAACACCCGAAAAAAATCAATATTCCACGGAAATTGTTTTAAATAAAAGCTACAGGTTTTCATGCCTATAGATAGTATACGAAGTTTAAAGAAAATCATTTAAGCCGTTTCGAAATAATCTCGAGAATCTGAAAGAACCATTCAAAAAAGTCGTTCTTCCGGTTGTTTTTGTTTTCCTCAGGGCAGTAACCCTGCACCCAAGGGTGTTTATTTCCACATATCTCGTAAATCAGTACATTACATGTGTTGTTTAAAAGCAATAGAAGATTTAAAATAATCTATTTGTAGTTAAGATTAATAACTTAGTTAAATGAAATGTTCTGAGAAATTCAGAAAAATAATCAACTATTTAACAATATCAAGTTTGATCTAAAATACGGGTATTAGTTGATAATTATTATTATATAATTATTTACATAAATCTAAATGTATATTATTATATAAATATATATAATATAAAATTTTACAACTTTTCAAAATCAATACTATTTATAAACTTGACAAACACCATAAGAGAATTTCTATCTTCTATAAGTTGGATTGGATTAGGAGCTATCCCTTACCTCTCGCTATCGAATCCTTGTATTAAGACCTTCCGTTGCCTCTCTAGTAGGTTGCAGTCATATATATTAGGTGATGTGCAGTTTGTTGTGAGGCGTTGTCACAAATGCCGCTGTCATTGTTTTTTAAGTAGCTTCTTAAATTCCATGTCCAGATTCCGAGTTGGCACTTTTGTCTGATTTTTATGGTCTTGAAAAATTCTATTGTTTTTTTTTTTTTTGGCGCATCCATTTTGATGAAGTTTGCCAGATTTCTTCCCATTTCAAGTTTCAGGTAAGTTTATATCTTCGGATGCCTGTTTAGCAAGTTGGTCTGCTCTTTCGTTGCCGAAGATTCCAACATGTGCTTTGATCCATGAAAAATGTACTTCTGGATGGGGTTGCTCCTTTATTTCTATCAATGTTGATCTGATTTGTTCTATTATTGGTAAGTGTTGATCAGGATTATTTAGCATAGACAATGTTACTCTACTGTCTGTATGTATATTAATTCTTTGATGTATTAGACTATTTACATTCTTCTTAATCCATTCTATTGCTTTCAAAACTTCCGGTTATTTAAACGGAATACCAAGTTTGAGCTTCCTGCGATTTTTGGTTTTTGTGGTATTTTGTTTGCACACACACACACACTCACACACACACACTCACACACACACAGACACACACTTACACACACACACACTCACACACACAGACACACAATGGACTAATTTTTTAAAAACATTTTTTTCATACTCAGGAGACCTCAATACATGTATTTCCAATGAAAACTCAATTTCGAAAATTTGGCGTGAAACACTCACATGACTTTCTCTTACTGCGATTTACATAGTTATAATTGACTAATGCTCTTCAAACATATAATTCTTACTACATGTTTAATTGTCTTCAATTTACATTACATACCTCTTCTCTAATCCCCTCCTTAAATGAATGTTTTCGGCAAAGGTTTAGAACAAAAGTGATAGATATTAATTTTTATATACGCGGTTAAAAAAACATAGTATATTAATTTTTTGTTCAGAAAATTCAGGTTAGAATTTCTGCTTAAGAGTGGATATAGGCTGCACATGACGCCTACAGATTTGTCACATACTTTATTAACATGTTCTATGAACGTCAGCTTTGGGTCCAACAACAGCCCGAGGTATTTAACTTCTTTGCCCAAGGAAGGGTATTTCCATTAACTTTGACAAAATGGGTCAGATGTGGCCTCCTGCGTGTAAATAAAATTGCTTCAGTCTTAGTATTATTTGGCCTAATTCTCCATTTTTTAAAGTAATCAAAGCTTTTTTGAACGGCAATGGACAAATGGTTGGCTATTGTGTCAACTCGGAAAGAGGATATGGTGTAGGCAGTATCGTCAACGAATAGACAGCAGTTTGATTTTAATTTTAATTTAGCTAGGTCATTGATAAAATATTGTACAGTGTTGGCCCCACGATCGAGCCTTGGGGAACACCAGCTGTAATTGACCTTTCACCTGAAAAAGAACTACCGACAGCAACACGGAATTTTTGACAAAATAAATTAAATATCTGGGCAAATTGTATTGGATTAATTTGTAGATAAGGCCATCGTGCCAAACACAATCGAAAGCCTTTTCTATATCTATCAAAGCCATCCTGTATGTTTGCTCAAATTGAAATTGTGCTGAATCAAGTCAGTTAGCTTAGCTAACCGTGCAGTAGTCGAGTGTTCCAAACTGACAAGATGATAGTAAACTGTTGCAGTCAATGAATGAGGTGAGCCGCTTTAGGATAATTTTCTCAGTCAGTTTACTAAGACAAGGAAGTAGAGAGATCGGCCGGTAACTACTAAGTAAAAATGGAATAACCTTATCGGGTTTAGGAATAACAATTATTTTGGCGGTTTTCCATATATCAGGAAGATGGCCAACATCATTACATGATTAATTATTTTAGTGAGGTGGATTATACACTTTCTTGAAAATGGTTTTTACAATTTTTGTATTGATTCCATCTATACCGGGGGATTTGTTATTTTTTAATTTTCTTATTTCTTTTCTTAATTTCTTAGGTGATGCCAGGATACAGTCGCCTTGCTTTTAAGTTAGGAATGAAAAACTTTTTACTTTCTGAACGTACTTTGCGGGTGAAAGAAGGATTTCCTAGGTCAGAGTTCATAGTGTGTACCTTTTCAAAGAAATTAGCTAAAGTATCAGCCTTGTGTTGGGGGCTGCAGGCATAATTATTGGAATTAATCATCTGATAATTATTATGTAAATTATTATTTAATGAAAGTGGAGGAATAACATTAACTTTAGCACGTATATTTTTGGCAAGTCTGTATAACCTTGGATGTTGGAGAGAGAATTTGGAGAGTATTTCGCTCTGCAAGGAATTTCTATGGAAAACCACCTTTAAATGAATTATTCCGGAGGGAAATGTTTCAAATAAGAGTTTTACTTCTTTATTTAGGTAGTTGGTATAATTTGTTTAAAGAAAATCGTTGCATTTTTTTGAGAAAATCGCAAAAAAAACTGAAAAATCCACCGAGTAAAGTGGTATTTCCGGTTGACTGTCGGCTTCCATGCAACGAAATATCTACTTTCTGCGATTTCGCGTTTTTTATTTATGCTGCCCACAAACACATGCATACACTTTATAATCTTTAATGTTGATGTGCTAACTGCACATAATACATAGGACAACCACTTTTTCAAACTGCGAAAGTTTGACACGTTTGCAATACTTTCTTTTACAACAGTAAGGAGAAGTAAAAATACGAACTACTATCAGTTTCAGCAGCTGAAAACCCTAGACAGAGGGATGCTACTATTTCATTTATAAAAGGGTAAAAAAAAAAATTTCTACTGAATTGATCTATACCTGAATATATCACATCCTATATCTGAACTAGTGCGGGTATCCGTATGCGTTCTAACATCCCTTGACCCCTAGACGCTACTATATCAGTTGTTCTGAACATATTTTTTGCCAAGAGTTATTTAACAATACGAACTAGTTATTATTAGTCCCTTTAGATTTTCTGTTCAAGTTATTGATCATGTTTGAATCACATTTTTATTGGTCTCAAAATTACGTCAATTTACAACTGAATGATAATTAATTAATTATTTAACTACATTTATACTCAATAATATTTTATTTATCAATAGATAATTTTTTTACAAATACATGTATATTTTACAATATATGTTCTGAGGTCCTCTGTGTTATACAGAAATGGTGAGATGTGAGGGGTAGATCGACACTGCCATGCTGAATTCCATGAAGAATTGATCATAATATAGATAAGAGTTGATTATGAGATAGTATTACGCTGGATAAGAATACTTTTAACTTCTATTTAGACCTTTATGCCTCTGACTGCATTCAAGCATATACTTCAGCGCAGAATTGTTTTAAGCTCAAGTGTAATGCCGAGATTACTTCCTATTGAAATAATTCCAAAACTTACTTGAAATTTCACATAAATGAATTAATAACAAATAAAATTCTAATTTTATTTCTAATGTAACACAAATTCGTACGAGAATGACATTTATTTACGAGATTTTTACTGCTGTATCGTCGATACTAAATACTTTTCACCTGGTTAATAATTGGTCTTTTAGTAATATTGGATATCCAGGTACATTCATCCGCAATTCTATTACGTGCACTATCTTTTATAAAATTAATTTAGTATAGAAATGAGTCACAATCATATGTAGAAGGAAAATTTATAATAAAACTACGAAACTTCAGAATCAAACGGGAATTTTGCTTTTACACATTGCAAAATAATTGAACTGTACACATAAAATAGAGATAATCTTAATTTTTAAATGTAAACTGTAATTAATAAACTTTAAATTGGATTCTGTGCTAAAACAATACAAATATGATTATTATGAAAATCAAATGAATACAATTTTAAAGTATAAATATTTTGAAAGCGACCCTACAATAAAACTGACAGAAACAATAAATTTAAAATCAGATTGACGTTTTAGTGCGCATTAAATAATATTGTGCTGTGTTTTATCTAATGCCAATGGTTGCCACTAGTGCTTTTCATACTTTTTTACTTACTTTTTCCGGCTTTTCCCAACTGTGATGTGACGTGTTTCCGTCTTCAATCAAAAGCCAGAAGCTTCATTCCATTTCCTTCTATCCTCCCAGTCGCAATCCCTCAAATCTCGACCAGCCATTTCCTCCTCCAAAAACCATCCTCTCTTCTGTCGTTCCTTTGGTACCCCCTCCAATACTTTCTTGAGCCATCTACTCGGGATCTTCTTTTTTTACATGATTGCACCATTTTAATAAGATTTAAAAAAACAAAAACTGAAAATAGAATGTAAACCGGCCGTGTCTTCATAGCAAACTTGTCAAATATATGTGATTAACATCTCGTGATTACAAAAAATAATACTGTAATTTGTCTGTTATCTGTTTTGAGAAGAAAATATCTCAAATTCCATAATGTGAAGGACTCCAGGTTCATATCCTGTTTACATACAACCATCATAACCGACAAGAAGGTTTCAGGTATTAAAAAAAAAAAAAAAAATCCAGGGTGAAACACGACTTTCACTTAGTGTTAATATAAATCTGTAAACATCAAATTTGATTCAATTATCCTAATCTGAAGATAAAGATGGTGCGGAGACAAGTACCAACAGCTAGGCAGTGAGTAGAAGTGGTTGTATGTTAGCCAATAATATTGAACCAACCTATATAATATTTGAAATCTAGCACCATAAATTCCTCAGTAATTCTTAAAATCATTTTTTTTTTCTTTCAGAAAAATGTTACAAATAAAAGTGATTGGCTAAAATCTGTGTAATTATCATTTCAAGTTTAAAGGAAGTGGCTGTGGTCGTTTTCAAAAAAATTCCCAGAAACCTGTTATAAAGTCGCACTTATGGCTACTATCCGATTTTTTTCTGGTGTGCTGAAGTGATACTTTAAGAGGAAAGATTAACTCTATAATTTCTCAGAACTCATCCCAAAAAATCAGTTTTCCTGGGGGAAATATTTCAAAAGTGATAAGTACTTATTTTGTGTATATACAGTACAGGAAGTTTACAGAGAATTGCACAAAATTGAAGAAAAAGAAAAAATGTCAGTAAATTAGCACTTCCGGTTGATGGTTTATGCCCGATACCTTTGTGTCAAATGCTGTAGCAGTACCTAAACGGTGAATGAAGTTTAAGCTTCCCTCATTTTTTTATATATTTTATTCATACACAGACACATGTACAGATAATTCGCTAAAAACATTTTTTTTTCGTCCACAAAACAGGTATTTCCGGTGAAAACTCAATTTCGAAAATTTGACATGATATCCAGGAAGAAGAGAAAGTAATTTAGATTATCGGAGAATCTGTACGTTTGACTAAACTTTAGACTTCCATTAAAAAGTTAACTTGGGATTGACCTCTACTGCCGGACGGTCTTGCAATGTAATCACATTCAGGTTTAAAATATTAATCGTACGTAAAAATCCCAAGTTTGAAGAAGAATCTGTCAACTGCAATTATAATAATTTGCAGTAAGAGAAAGTGAGAAAAGAATTCACAGTTTTTTTTTTGCTAAGAGATAAAGTTTCGTTTCATGCAAGAGGCGCTTTAGGAAAAGAAAAAAGATGTCATGTTTTTTTTGGCACGCCTTTTCCCTCACTTTTCCCTACCGTTGTTCTATTTTGGTATTGCATACCTTTGCCCTTTTTTTTAAACTGATTTACATTTTGTTTCGTAGTTGAAATTCTTGTAATTCCATTGGAATTAATTTCACTGTTACTAACGGAACGTTATTCTGATTTTTTTAAAAATTACTTAAACAGATTGAAACAGATTTAGCTTTGAGAAAAATCCCAAATACTTTTAAAAGACAATTCACGCTTTCCCAATCCAATAGTTGTTCTAAATCCTGCTATTTTCCTATCTCTTTCTTGTAACTATTAATGTCCAGCCTTCATTTCCATTATTTATTCTAACTTTACATAATTCTAATCAAAGAAATGAGTTAATAATGAATGGATAACTGAGTGTAGAATTTATAATTTATAAAATTGTTGGGAAAGATATATTTTCCTAAATTATGAGTTTGTTTAGAAAACGTTAGCCAAAATATTAATTTATTAGGGTAATAAGTTTCTATTTACCCTACAAAGATTCATTACCAACAACCCAACAGCATCAACAAGTTTTATTACATCTGGTATTAAAAAAACTTTTCCCCCCTCCGAATATACACTAATAAAACAATATTTTGTTGGATATTTATCATACAATGACCTAATTTACTTTTTTGGTTGTAATATATTTTCTGAAAAAAAAGAAGAAATAAATTAATTTTCGGTGATTCTGGTGGAAGAGATAATGTTAAACATCCTTTTTTAATGGGGTATTTCAGGGATTTGTAGAATCCTGTCACATATATAACTGTTAATGGAGATTAAATATTTTGTTAAAATTCCGTATTTGAAGAAAAACTGTTAAATGAAAATGCCAATTTTCTGATTTTTTTTTTTCAGTTTTCCTATTTCTTCATTTAAGACTAACGGTTTTTCTGTTTCTGGATATAATAAATTAAAGACCTCCCACTTAGGGTAGGTAATAAACATTTTTCAAAGTAACTGATTATAGAGAGACCTAGAGAAGTTGTTCCATAATACTGAAAGCAACTAATTATTTAGTATAAATTTGAAATTGTAAGAAAATTTATAATTTAGGACCAATAAGAATTGCAGTAAAAGAAAGAATGCACGGTTCATTTTCGTATAAATTTTAAATAAAATTTACATTATTGGATAGTAACCCTAAAAAGAAAGATAGAAATTTGATTATTGAAATTCATAACTACAAGCTGTGACATGAAGTAATGATTCACAGTGTCTTTAGATTATCCTGAACATTGAAATGTATTTGGTGTGTTGTGTTGTAGTATAGTAGATTGTGGCGTGAGCGGTTTAGTAAAGGGGCTTGTAAGTATATATGTTTAAGAGAGAATATTAGTAATAATCAAGAGAGCACCACTGTTTTTAAAATATATTATTCTTTAAAAGAATTTAATCTTTACAATATCTCAATAATATATTTATAAATATACTGAGATTGCTTGGAATAAACTCTTATGTTTTAACGTATAACTGGCACAGTCCTGATGTGTTCTGCTGAATGTCTAGCTCAGACTACTTACAGCTGTCTTTAAAAAATTGACATTTACCCAAGTCTATACACAAGTTACCGTCTGGAGACGGTTCATTACTTTTAATAATGCACGAAGGTGTTCGTCGAAAGTTTTCCCATGGAAGACGAGTATATCGTCTATGAAGGTGTGGCAGATGTCACCAGTGTATCTGGACATAATTTCGTCCATTAGACGCTGATGAGCGCCTGAAGCGTTCTTTAAACCGAAGGGAAGAACCTTGAATTGATAGGTTCCGAAATAAGGGACGAAGGAAGTCTTTTCTTTCATTTCTTTCTTCCACTACAACATATTTTAAAAAATAACAATCTGGTGTGAAACACTCATACGAATTTTCTCTTAATGCTGTTTTTACAATTATATACAAAATATATATTAAAACTTTCAAATTTACTCATTTGTCCTAACGTAAATAGTGAGATGGAGTTGGAACAAATATGAGCACATCTATATGTGATTACGTTCTAGTGAAAAAGTGAGCGTCATAATATTGCACAAACACATGTGAATTTAACACCAATATTCCACGGAACTAAATAAAATCAATTTTTTTCGGGAAAAATAATTCAAATAAAAGTAATAGGAATATATGTATATGTAAATAGTAATCGAAGTAATAAATCGTTGGAGATATTATCGAGAAAATCGCGAAAAGCTAAGAAAATCCAGTAGTCACACTTTTCTGGTTGATGAATTTTGCCCAAAACTTCGTGCCTGTCAGATGTGTTCAGTACATAAACAGAATACCAAGTCTGAACTTATTGCGATTTTTTTTTTTTGAGATATTCTGTTAATACACACGCACACAAAAAAAAAACCATTCGTTAAAAACATTTTTTTGTCATGTATTTCCGGTGAAAACTCAATTCGTAAAATTTGGCACGATCACAATATTTCCTCTTACTATTGTTAGTGAGAGAGAGAGAGAGAAAAAAAAGGGAAGAAGTCATTAAAAAATACGATGTCATATTCATTCCAACTTGCGACAATAAAGAGAAAACACCCCTTCAATGGATGGAATTAAGCCGGGTGTGTTTATTTTTTGCCATCTCTGGATTACAAATATAATCCCTACCTTTATTTCTATCCCTTCGATAATTATAGGCTTATCTCTTATCTTTTTTCCTGTACTTAGACCATTAATAAAGGCCTATTAAATGGCCTTAATGGAAAGAAAACAAAACATAAACAGCCCTTTTGAATATCTTAATTTTCAAATAAGTTATTACATACACAATTATTATAAAAAAATTCTGGTTTGAAACATTCATACGGACGATCTCTTGCCGCAGTTTAAGCAGATTTAATTAAACTTTATTCAAACATATAATTTTTACTAAATGCTTGTCTTCAATTTTATATCAATCGGAGCATTTTAACTTAATAAAACGAATTTTTTTGAGGAAACCATACACCTCCCCTCCCAGAATATATCTTTAAATGAACATTCTCGGAATAGAGTTCCCAATTATAGCGATAGGTCTCTGTTTTCATAGTTACTGTAAAAAATTTAATGGAATTCTTCGGCGTTTATATGAATAAAATCGTAAATAAATGAAGTAACTATTCTGTAAAAAATGCACTTCCGGTCAACCAATTTTCTTAAAACTCAGAATTTTGGCAACATATTTGTTTCTAATGAATACGATTTAGATGATAGAATTGTATAATAAACTAAAATAGCACTTTAGAGGGAAAACATAATGCCACCATTCCCCCAAAAGTGCCCTTAAATGCATTTTCCAGAGAAATGTTACAAATAAAAGTTGTAGCCCATTGTATGTGTAATTAATATATCAAGTTTAAAGAAAAATCGTTGGAGCCAATTTTGAGAAAATCTCAATAAACTGAAAAAAATCCATTGAGTAAAATACAGTAAAGTTTTGGTTTGAAGGCCTGCATCAGTCTGAGTAAGAACAAGATCCTTGTCCTTATGGGATTCTTACGTCAGACTCAGGGGACACCAGACTCAGGGGACACCAGAGGAAGCTGGACATACAAGATTCTGGGCACATGCAGATTCTGTGGGGGTGATGGAGGAAACTCCGATACATCTTCTCACAGACTGCGATGCCGTCATCCAAAGAACATTTAATAGCCTGGGTTGTTATCAGATACGGGAGGAGGAAATATCCACCCTATAACCCTCCAGGATTTTAGAATTCCTTAGGGAGCTCAACCAGGAGAGGGCACAGGGGGTTACAATAGATCATCAAAATTTTCGCAGTGTAGAACCCTCAAAAAAAAAAAACTTTTGGTTGAGGAATTTTGACAGATAGATTCCTGTCGGATGCCATGGTGATAGCAGCTTTTGGTTGAGGAATTTTGACAGATTCCTGTCGGATTCCATGGTGATATCCACAAGGAATGTCAAGTTTAAACTTGCTGCGACTCTTAGTTTTTGAGCTATGCTGCACACACACACACACACACAATTTTCTAAAAACCACTTTTTTGGGCTCTTAACAGCACTTAGAGAAAGGAAAAATTATTAATAATAGTATTAAATAGAACTTTGTCTTAATTTTAATCATTTATTTACTTGTGAATCGTTTCTAGATAGATATATGCAAAGAAAATCTGATGTGATCACTCCTACGATTTTCTCTTACTGCAGAGAATAAAATTGACAAATATTTTTTAAATTTGGTCATTTTTACCCATTTGTTCTAACATAAATATCATCAAAGATAGCGCCGAAACATTGCACAATTTCAAAATTATCATTTGAAATGTAATGTCGCAGATTCCGCAAAAAAAAACCTTTAAAAGTAATTTTTACAGACAAAAGTTACGAATTAAAGGTGATAAATTTATAGATAGATAGATAGGTAAGATGTTTATTATTTTTTCTTATTATCTCACACAGTCATAAAAAAATTAAAAAACATCACAAAGACAATGATCTACGACCGTCTGTCAAGTTGCTATCTCAATATTTTTAAAACAATAGTGACATTATAATAAGCAACAAACAATACAATAACACATCAATAAAATAACAATAAATAGATGAAGTAAAATAATCATATACTCCTATTACAAATAAAAATAAAACCAACCTAAAATATAATAAACGTATAATTACGTTCTCCTTTAAACTAAAAATTAAATTCTTGGATTAATAAATGTCTGTAATAATAAGCTGATTTAATAAACTTAACTAAACTGATCCAGTCTCCACCATTTAAATAAAACAAACATTCTTCTTTATTTAATTTAACACTATTAAAACAATTTATCCTAAATTCTTTCAAAATTGGGCACACTGCTAAGAAATGAAAGGTATCTTCAATAACATTTAAATTACATAAAGAACAACAGAAATTTCTATCTTTAGACCATGGTTTATAATTTAATGACAATGACTCAGTTCTAATTTTAATGCAATATTTAATATATTCAATGCTAGTTAGATTCAGATAACTATTGTTTAAACTGTAACAGAGTTGAGAATATAAAGTATGGTGTATAGCAGATTGGGCTTTACTTTTAAATTGCTGTTTGTATTCTATTTTAAGCTGGTTAAGAATTAAATTTGTATTTTCCCGCACATTATTACTAGTTATATTCGCTAAGTTAACTGCCCAATTGTATTTATTTTTGAGATACATCCACTCCTTGAACCAATAGATTTTTCTTCTTATTATTTCTTTTGCTAACACAAAAGGTAGTCTGTCTGGCGGAAGGTCAAGAACTCTAATAATATAATTAATGTGTAGCTTTAAGGTAAACACATATAACGGGGATAATTCTGTCTCTAAATACAATGCATAGTTCGGCACATTCTTTGGGAGTCCAAACAACCTTTTTATAAAATATCTTTGTAATTTTTCTACTTCATCATAGGCTTGGAACCCCCAAATCTGACAGGCATAACACATGACTGATCTAGTAGTAGCCCTAAAAATTTCATATTTATTATTTAAATCAATTTTATTATTACAAATAATTTCAGACCATGAACTATTAATGCTAAATTTAGATGATGCTAATTTTTCCTTTAGATGCACATTCATTGCAAGAGTTGGCGTTAAATTCATTCCTAAATACTTATACTTGCGTACAACTTGTATTTTATTATTTCTAAATTTCCAAATTTCATTTTTTGCTCTTCTTCCACCACTCGGCCTACAAATCATAATTTTAGACTTGGACAAATTCACTTCAAAATTAAATGCATCACAATAATTCTCCAGGTCATTTAACATTCTTTGTAAAGAAGTAGGATCCTCTGCCAAAAACACTACATCATCCGCAAAAAGAAGCATTTTTACTTTTTGGCGCGCTATCCTGACTCCCCCCAATCAATGAAATCATTAAGATCATTTATGAAAAGAGAGAACAGGAGTGGGGATAAAACATAACCTTGTTTTACTCCCATATTGGTCTCAAAACTCGTGGACAAACCCTCCTTAGTCCACACCGAAGCCCTGGTATTTTCATAAAGCTTTCTAATAATATTAACAAATTTACTAGATATTCCATAATTCAAAAGTTTAAAAATAAGTACACGCCGATCGATACAGTCAAATGCTGCACGAAAATCTATAAAGAATAAATAAACTTTTTTTCTTTCCTGAAATTTACAGTGAATAATGCTAAAAAGATTAAAAAGGTTATCATGTGTAGAATACCCCTTCCGGAAGCCGACCTTCTTCCAAAAAATGAAGAAGCGTATCGGAGGAGCCTTAAACAAGAACTTAGCATGTCAGAAGATTACTGCGGAAGTGTACAAGAGGAAGTGGAGCGTCTTCTACACTGTATCAAACGAGCAGCAGGTGGTCGAGAAGATGGTAATAATTTAAAATTAATAGCTCGAGAACCGTGGTTAGATTTTGAATGTCTTAAATTACGGAAAAAGTCTTTTGCACTTTTAAACATTTTTAGAAAATCCAGTTCTCAGGTAATAAAATTAATGTATCTTTCAGTTAATAAATTATATAAAAAAATGCGTTTAAGTAAAAAACAAGAATACTACAATGATTTAATTAATAATTTGAAACTGGTTAATGATAATAAAGAATTTTGGAAGGTAATTAATAAAATTAAAAAAAGGAAATTTATTTCTAGTTCTTCCATAAAAATTGAGGAGTGGGTTAACTATTTTAAAAACTTATTAAACCCTTCACTTAATGCAACTGCCTTTTCTTATGCTGAACTGTTTGTGGTAGATTTGGACTTGGACAAAGAAATTTCTAGCGCGGAAATTGTAGAAGTGGTTAAAAAGTGTAATAACGGTAAGGCTCCAGGCCAGGATAGAGTCCCCAATGAATTCTATAAGTATGCACCACCAGAATGTATAAGCAGATTGGAATATATTTTCAATAAAATGTGGAATACCGGTGAAGTTCCTGATAGCTTCAAGCAGGCCATTATTTTTCCTCTCCACAAAAAAGGTGACACAAATATTGTAAATAACTATCGCGGTATTTCGCTGATTGATAGTATTGCCAAATTATTTTCATCAGTTTTACAGCGCAGACTTGAATTGTGGGTAGGAAGAAATAATATATTAAATGATAAATTTATATCTGCACTCCAAATTTGAAGAAAATCATTGTCGTAGTATTCGATAAAATTTAAAAAAAAAAAAAGTCAGTATTTTTGTGTGTAAAGTCCGATTAACTGATTTTCTTTGAACTTGGAATTGTAGCAATGCTGATACAGTAATACATTAATTTTAAATAAGTGGTAGGACTTACGACATTGTTTAGTTTGTGTAGACTGTGATTTGAAATATTTTGTTCATAAAAAAGACACACACACACACACACCAGTGATGAAATTTTTTTTTATCTAACCTTAAAACATTTATTCAGATGATAACTCAATTTCATAAATTTGACACGTTCGCAAAAACTTCCACTTATTTAGGGGGGGAATAAGAGAATGTAAAAATATATATACGAAGAAATAGAGTAAGTTTAACTTTTCTTAGAATCAACAACAACATACTCGGATAAACTCAATAAACTGAACAATATTCTAAAAAAAACTTACACAAATAAAAACTAGAAGAAACTTGCGAGACATACAGGACCTGGTAGCAACTAGTATTTTCTACTGATAAATAAAACTTTATTTAATATGAATCATTCATTTATTACGTACGTGTATTCAAATATTTATTTTTAGTGATAAAATTTATCACATAATAATAATAGAGTTATTTTAATTAATAAATATTATTTTTATCTTCAGATTATTCCATTTTGTTCAAATTATTCCCAGCAAATTTAATAATGAACCCAAATAATTCCAGATCATTTAATAATGATCCTATTCTAAATCCAATGATATAGAATGGGAAATTTAATTAGAAAGTGAAAAATTCATCATTTTGCCGGTGGTTACATTGCGGACAGAAATCTAGAAGATTAAATTGTTAAACCATCAATTAATAATCTATAATATTTTTGATCCCAATAGCCTGTGATTTGTGAATTAATTATTCTAATAGCCGGATAATGGATAATGATATTAGAGATATTATACCTAAATTAGAATCATTTTTATAGTAAATGTTGAATTTAATGACACATTATCTGTGTCAACATCCCTTCTTAGGACACATGATGCGCACCTCTATTCGATTTTTTTTTTTGTGGGGACACATCTTCATCTTCTATGTTATTAGCATCTCCCGCTAGAAATTATTCCACTAAATCCGCTCCTCTTACATATTCCTAGCATCCGTATCAACTTCTTTTGAAGCAAAGGCGGAAGGAGTCTTTGTAAGTAAAGATTTTATGCTCTGTTTTCCCATCTTGAACTTCATGCTTTCCATTTTCGAGGAATCTGATTTAAGAGAAATTTGGTACCATCCTTTTAGGCTACCTCGTAACAGATGTTGGTCTGTAATATATTGTTTTTCTAATTTCACCTTTTTTAGCTCTCGTATAGATATTTCGTTCCTTTAACTTACTTCAGTATAGACAGATCCGTCTATACGTTCAACGCTTGCTCAAAAAAATTTCTGCTAGGAAATTGCTATTTGCATCTTATGGGATGTGTAGTACTTTTATAAAAATTCTTTGAACTCACTTCAGCTCACACCAATAGATACAAGCGTACCATATTTACATACAGGGAAGAGAACTCGGATATTCCGCTCAACTAAAGACCAGTTGAATATAATTTTAGTGAAATTTATCTGTCTAATAAGCGAAATGAGATGTAATTTAGGCAGGATATTTTTTTTTGGAAATTCAACCAGCAGGTAATCCAAACAGACAAATCTCTAAAAAATGAAAAATAAATATAATGTAAAATATGCTATAGTATGTAAATAATGATCTAAATAATTGTAAAGGGAGTTTAAAACAAAACCTTTTAGAATTCCTTGCACAAAACAAATGCTACCCGCTAATTTTCATATAATTAACACAGGATTCAATATTAAAAAGAACAAAAAAAATGTATATGTGATGTATGGTGTATTGAGTTGATCTGGGTTAAAGAACTTTAACGTTGGAGCTTCAGAGACTAGAACTTTAAGTGTCTCAAAAGATCGTGAATGAATGGGACCCCATTCCCATCAGAGCTCTTTCGATCAACTCTTTACGGAGCAACTTTCTTAGTGGAGTAGACTCATGTGCTAACTTCGGTATGAACTTGATTAAATAATTAATGGTTCCCAAGAAACTCTGTAAACCTTTTTAATTTTGTGGGTGCATCAAGAGATTTTATTATTTTTATTTGATTGGGATCCGGACTAACTCCCTCATTGGAAAAAATAAGTCCTAGAAATTTAACCCTGGGAACTTTATATTGAAATTTATCAAGATTAAATTTTACATTAAATCTACGAACTTGTTCTAGAAACCTCTCAAGAGCGATATCATGCTCTGTTTCAGTCGCTCCTGATATGATAATATCATCGAAATACACTTTCACATTTCCTAAATCACCAAATATTCTTATATTTTCCCTTCGAAAGACCTCAGGGGCCGATGAAATGCCAAATGGCATTCATTTAAAGCAATAACGACCAAACGGGAAGTTAAAAGTGTACAATAATCTAGATGATGGATATAGTTCAATTTGATGAAACCCATTTTTTAAATCTAGGACCGAATATACTTTCTTACCAGATAGTTGAGAAGTCAATTCATCAACAGTAGGAATACAAAAATGCTCTCGTTTTATGTACTTATTTAATGGAATGGGGTTCAAACATAGTCGCAATGACTTATCCTGTTTTTCAATTATAACTAAATCATAAACCCAACCCAATCAGTTGTTTTGTTAACCCTTTCAATAATACCTAATTTTTCCCGGAAATCTACTGTAGATTTTAATCTAGGTTTAACTTATCAGGCACTCTTCTGGCTGGCCTTACAACGGAACAGTATTCTCTGTAAGAGTTATTTTGTATGGAAAAGGAAATTTACTTAACCCCGTAAATACATCATTATTTATTAATAAACTGCTTTCTAAAATTTTCCTGAAATCTCTCTATATGATATATTCTACTTATTAAATTCAACATAGTGCATGTTTTTAAACCTAAAATAGGACATGAGTTAACATCAGCAATGACAAATTCAATAGTACAGCTTTGTCTATTTACTGGGCTACATTTAAGCTGAGCAATCCCTAACGGCTTGACCTTAAACCCTCCGTACGCTATTAATACCTTATTACAAAAACCTAATGTGTATTTTATGCTAAAATTATTAAGTATTTTCAATGGAAATACATTAACAGTATTGCCAGTATCTAGTTTGAAACTTACAGAATGTCCTTGTACAATAACCTGGTGTGTTCACTGCGTCTCTTGTTCATTTTGGGTACAAACACGAAGAATATCTTCCTTCAATGACGCTTCAACTTCTTCTTTGTCTCCTTCTTCTTTACCGGTTACGTCATATATGCTACTGTATTTTTTTGGACAACCCACTCGAAAATGATTTAAACCTCCGTATATAAGTAATTTGTTGTTGAATGAGAGTTTGGAACGCTTGTCTAGTAGTCTAAGAAAGAGCCTGTATTGAGTATTTAGCTCTTGTCGTTTAAGTCTAGTATGTGGGTTCCACGTGAGTCTTTTGTCCAAGTACATACCTAGGTATTTCACGGTGTCTGCAACAGGGATAGGAGTTTTTTATAATATAGTGAAGGACAAGTTCCTCGGTGGAGTGTAAACGTTACATTGGTGCTTTTACTCTCATTAATTTTAATTTTCCATTGTTTGCACCATAATTCTATTTTCTTTAAGTGATTTTGTATATTGTGGGTGACGGATTGTGGATCTGGATCGGAAGAAAAGAAAGCTGTGTCATCTGCAAATGAGGCGGTGATTGTGTGAAGGATTGTGGAATATCGGATGTGTAGAGGGTATGAAGTAGAGGGCCTAGTATGCTTCCTTGCGGTACATCGGCCCTCGCGAGAAACTGGAGGAGAACTTAGAGCCATGTCTGACCCGGAAGTATCGTTCAATGAGGTAGGATTTTAGGATCAAGTAATATGTGGAGGGAAGGATTTCCTTGAGCTTGAAGAGCAAGCCCGGGAAGACAAACGTTATGTTCACTTTTTTTGATATATTTCTTCGTTTATAAGTTATTTCAAAAGTGGCCCGTTTAATAAATGGAACACCCATATAATAAGTTAATAGTATATAATATTATAGAAAATTACATTTGTTACCAGAATTCCATGTTTGTAAAAGATTAGCTGACCGGAAGTACAAACTTTACTATAGTTTTTCCAGTTTTCTTGGATTTTTTCCATAAAAATCACCAATGGGTTTAATTGAATGTCGAATACTAACTATACACATACAGGTTATTTGATTGAAACCTTTTCCTGAGTAATTATATTTAAGGGAGTTTCTGGTTGAAGGGGAGGTTATGCTTTCCACAAACAAGTCGATGGATTAAGTTTAGACTCTCCAATTCACATTATATTGATGGTAACTAAACATTTAGTTAATATTATAAGTCTGAAGAATATTTTGTCAGTTATAACTATGTAAATATCAATAAGAGAAAGGCGTGCGAGTGTTTCACACCAGATTTTTGTTTTAACAAATAACAAAGAACCACAATAATAATAATAATTGGTCACCACAAAGTGAGGTAACTACTGCAAAACTGATTAGATAGAATTGCAAGTCACCTATGTAATGCTGTATTAGTATATTTTGATTCATATAAGATACAGTTGTATTATATTAAAGTAAAACTGTTTTTAATCTGTCACATTTATTTAACAACCACTGAACAGGTTACAATCTTCATCAACTATCTTTACATTAATCGATCATCTGATCGATCGTATGTAGTATAACCCCAAAGAAAAAATTCAAGAGGGGTTAAATCTGGCGATCTGGCGAGGAGAAAAGTGAAGGAGATATTCAGTAGCCACTGGACCGGTAAGCTGGCCTTCCAGATCGCCAGATTTAACCCTCTTGAATTTTGGAGATATCTCAAAAAAAAAAAAAAATTATGTCAGGGAACCAACAACTCCAGAAGCACTTAGAGAAGACTTAGTCCAAACCTGCTTAGCGATTCCGGCAGACATGATAACGGTTAGCAAATTCATCTATTGGGCAGCGACTGCGCTTATGTCGGTTAAGGCTTATGTCGGAGGTCATTTTGAATAAATAGGAATTTTTTTTTTTTTTATAGATTTTTGTAAATAAACTGGAATATTGTTTTGTTTTAATGATGTTTTACCTGATTTTTAAGTCCCTTATGGTTCTAAAATAGGTTTTAAGTGTTGTTAACATTTGAACTTTGTTATTAATTAGAAATTAATAAGAAAATCCGCTTTTAATTTTAGTTTATGAAACAAAGAAATTGAAAAATAACGACGAAAATTTAATCTTTATGATTGAATATCTCTGAAACGGTTTGAAGTGAAATTAACGGTATTTTTCTTCATTTTTTTAGTAGTTTTCAATACAGTAGTAAAAAGTGGGGACCAATAGGAAATCGCAACTTTCAATCACCGATTTCAGGTGTAAAGTACCAATAAAATCAAATAATATATTAACACCATCATAAACTAGAGCGCAAATACTTCAACAAACGTTATGTTCACTTTATAGATAGATATCTTTTTTCGTTTAAGAGTTTTTTCAAAAGTGGCCCGTTTAAATGGGACACCCTATATAATAATTTGATATTATATAATATTATTACCTATAGAATCGTATGCGAAATTTTATAAGCGCACACACACACACACGCAGGCCAATTTCTATAAACCATTTTTTTGGACCTCAAAAAACACGTATTTCCGGTATAAACTTAAAATCGAAAATTTGATACGATTACAACACTTTCTCTTACCGGCAGTAATTTCTAGTAAACTTCATTTATAACATTTTCATTATGACGTCAGGGAGAATGGGAATATTGTGCTTAGCTGTAAGACAGGCAATATTGTAAGGTTAGTGCAGACAGGTGATTGATAAAGTCCCATTAAATCCTGTATATATAACCTTTCTGGGACCACTTCAAGTTCCAAGTATTTGTACTTAACGTACCTACGTCTTAATCAGTAAACCTAAGCCATGCCACTTAATGTCACTTCAAATGCTATTATTTTCTAGATATTAAACCAAACGTTTTATAATATGTGATCTATACAATAAATACTTAACTATTAAACGTAAATTAATACTTGACACGAAGATAATTCATAATAATTCAATAATTAAAGATTTAGGTCAAAATCAGATAATTGGAAATATCTCTGCAGAACCTTTTCTCTATTATATCTCTTTTCAGTATTTCCAAATTTCCTCTTCCTACAACACTACACACAGATAAAATTCTTTCTGTCATTTATTTTTCTTTAAGCATTTTTCCAGGACAATTTTAGGGGGTCTTTCAGAGCCGTAATCCCGCTGAACAACTATTTCACTACGTTGTCTGGAATACAACTATTTCACTGTGTTGAAAAAAATTTAAGAAAATCAGAACGATCTGGACCTTTCATATTTATTTCAAATATTTTTCAAATAAAAAGCTGATTTAGGTGGTTTTGGAATGGCTTCACGATTCTTGAATGGAAAGTACCTTTTGCTGCTGTAAGCAGAAGTATTCGGTCCGTTTTTGTTTTTTTTTCTTTTTTATTGTTACACCGGCGTTTTCTACGCTATAAGTAACACTGATAGACTGTATTATACTACGTAAACATGCACGCACTCGCGCACACGCATACTCCGAGGAGAGAAGGTACCCAACGGTAGCGCCCCTATAAGCTGAGCTAATGCTCTCATCGCTTGAAGAAAGGAAATTGCGAGGCCACTGGCGTTTTAGACGCCTGGGAGGGTTATCTGGAATAGAGCGGGGGGGGGATAGGTGACGGACTAAAGGATTAGAATGGGATTGCAGGGATTGATGGAATTTTTATATCGGGTTCGGGCGACTAGATTGACGAAAGGAATTTTAAGGTGTATGGATGTAAACATTAAAGGGAACATTAACGATGGCGCCCATGATATTGGATTGAAGGGGTTGTAGTCTTTGGAGATTGGAACGTTTTTTTAACCCCAAGTTTTGTTGGCTCAATGCCGTACGTCTAGATAGGTTTTTATATTGAGGTATATATCAGTCTTTTATTGTCTAGCGACAGTTTAGATGTGTTGTCTAGTATTTCAATAATCGATAGCTTTGACTTCAATTTATTTCAGTCGTGTGTTTAATCTTTTGTCTATGAACAACCCAAGGTAGCGGACGACATTATTGGATGGGATAGGAGGAATTGAGTTATAGTGGCTTGGAGTAAGAGCGATGCGACATAGTGTGGATGTAATATTTTGGGAATTATTTTCATATGCCCGTTTTTTTAAAACATTTTAACTTCCTCTTACGCGTAGTAACAGAAAGTATTGCTAAAGAGTCAAATTTGATTTTCACCAAAAAATTCATACATTGAGGTCCTCTGTGTACGATAAAAGTTTAGCTTATTGAACGTTTTTTCCGAGTTTTCCTCCCACACGGTTCCAAGAACATTCTTCATATTTATGCACATATAAATTTCTATCACTTTTATTTAGAAAATTGATTTTTCGGAAATTCTGGGGGAACAGTAGCATTAAGCTTTCCTCTAAAGTATCATTCCCGTATAATGAATGGTTCTGGGAAGTATTGGGCAGAATTTCTAATTTGAAGAAACTTGTATTTCTGGACCGGCGTTTTTACAGAATAGGTTTTCAAGATTTTATTTTGTTTTAATTTTCTCCTTCCTTTTAACTTAGATTACTCACTCAATTATCATTTTTATTTGTAATATTTGTCTGAATAAAATTGTTTTCAGGTGGCTCTGATGAATCTGAGACGTTAAAAATTCAATTGTTTCTTCAGTATTATTGGCCTCTCTACAATGTAATCGTTTGCTACCTGTCTCTGTTGGAAGACTGGCACTTGTCCTTCCATCTCCTGGACAAATAATTATGTTTCTCCTGGACAAACATTATGTTTGACATATGAGAAAAATTTGAAATTAAAAAAAAGTTATCATTTTGTATATATATATTGTACAAAACTGAGTAAGAGAAATTCATGTGACTCATTCATACCACATTTTTTTTTTTTTTATCTCAAAACATGTATTTCTGATGAAAACTCAAATTTCGAATATTTGACATGATCGCAATACTTCCTCTTATTAGGAGTTGCGAGCGATCATGAATGTGTTTTGTGCGTTTGTGTGAGATACAGTGAGAGAATCTATGTTGAATATATCTCAAATATGAAAAATCATAAAAAGTTCAAACTTGATATTACATTTATGTTACCAGCACTTCACCTGACACGAAGATTTCGCTCAGAATTTATTAATCGGAAATCGGACTTTATTAATTATTTTGTTTTCAGTTTTACGCAATTTTTTCGAAATAGGTTAAAAAAAAAAATGTTTTGTGAGTATTGGTGGTATCATTCCTGTCCGCAGCGCCACTTTTGTAAATAACGTTAACATTATGAAAAATTTAGTGAGGATCAGTCAAGAAAATAACTTCAATTATGCCAAAATTTTTTTTTTTTTATGGACTCATGTTGTTGAACTCTAATCCAAAGGAAAAAAAGAACAACAACCAAAAATTTAAGAAAAACCTGGTTTTATTACACAGAATAAAAAATAAAGCTCCAAAAAAAAATCTGTAAAATTCAAAATTAAAATGGTTCTTATTTATTATCACTTCTTCATTTTTTTCAACAGTATTTAGTGATACCTCCTCATGCTTTGATAACTGCAGCAAGCCTCCTTGGCATTGAAAAGATTAGATTTTGGATAACCTCTTGAGAAATCTCATTCCATTCTTCAATAACTGCTGTAAGTAGCTCCCTGAGAGTGCTAGGGGCAATCAGGCGAAGTCTGAGCCGGCTTCCAATTGTATCTCAAAGGTGTTCTATTGGATTTAGGTCTGGACTT
>JAAEAF010002278.1:0-48412 GCA_011037195.1 Triatoma infestans
TCTTGGAATGCTCATATAAACAATGTGTGCAACAGAGCGTCATCATTAATTCATGCACTCGCTCGTTCAGCAAAAGTGTATTGGGGTTTAGGCTCTGACGCTTTGGATATTATTTATAAAGGCGCAATACTTCCTATCTTAACATACGCGGCCCCAGTCTGGTGTAGCTCTGTTAAAAAACAACATAATGTCCACAAACTTAGGAGTGCTCAAAGAAAAATGGCATTAAGAATAATCAAAGGTTATCGAACCATATCTTTCCAATCGTCAGTCTTGCTTGCTGGGTTAGTGCCAATCGATCTCAAAATACTTGAATTAGCGGACCTCTATCAGGCAGTTTCAACCTCTCCAAATAAATATCACCCCACCTATGATATAGATTCTCCGAGTCCTGTGGAGAAGTGGTCTCATCCTTCAGAGGCTAGTGAATTGTCCGACTCGTACATAACCAAGTGGCATTTCCAGCTATTTACCGATGGCAGTAAAATTGAGGGACAAGTGGGGTGTGCACTCGCCGCATTCATGGAAGAAGACGAAATTCCAATTTACACAAACAAGTGAAATTAGCCGACCGGTGCTCAAATAACCAAGCTGAACTCTTGGCAATTCTTAAGGCTTTAAGGTGGTTAGGGAGCATCCAATTTCCTGGAATCAAGTCAGCTAACATAAATACGGATAGTAAAGTCTCGTTAGCAATATTGAAAGACCACCAAAATCATAACCCAGTGGCAGACGAGATTAGGTCGAAACTGAGGCAACTGCGGACTGAAGAAGATTGGAAGATAAGTTTGCAATGGGTCAAAGCTCATGCAGGAAACTTAAGAAATGAACTTGTTGACGGTTTGGCCAAAGAAGCTGCATTGGATGAAGATTTGCCTGTGTGCTTCTCAAAAGTGCCGTTGAGTTACCTAAAAAGAGAGGCCGCCAACCAGAGCATCTCAAAATGGGAAACTGAATGGCAAAGTAGCGATAAAGGAATGACAACCAAGACCTTCTTCCCAACAGTTGCTTCAAGAATGAGTGTAAATTTGCCACATTCCCATAAATTGACGCTAACAGGCCATGGAAAACATAAAGCATATTTGCACAGGTTCAAAATAATAAACACCCAAGAATGCAAATGCGATAAAATAACACCTCAAACGTGGCAACACATAATTGACGACTGTCCGCTCTTTGAAGCAGAAAGACTCAAACTGATCCAGACGGTAGCTCTGAATGGAGAAAGATGGCCAGCATCACCATCCACATTAGTTACGAAATATTGCATGCAGTTCATGAGATTTATCAGTTCCTTAGACCTCAGTATATTGTGAATTAGGACCTGAGTAACCAAATTAACTTTTAACAATTTGTAATAATGTATTGCACTAAGTTTAGTTTAGTTTAGTATTAATACTTAGCTTAAATTCAGTCAAAACAAATGTTAAAATACTGTTGGCGAAATCAACGACAAGTACCGCATTGTAATCAATGTGGGAACAAGTAGTAAAATAAACTCCCCTGTTGCAGGGTTACTGTGACAGGGAAAAAAAAAAAAAACAAGCTTTAGTATAGATTGAACAACAATTTTGGAAATTTTCATGTTAGCTCATAGGATATAAATCTAGCTCATAGTAATGAATCATTTTCCGGCTTGAGAAAATGAAAAAATTCAATTGGTGTTATAAGCGATTAAATGTTAATGATTGAGTATTAGTTAATTTTTGTATACGTACATATATATTAGATTATGTTAACGATTAAGTATTAAATGTCCAAAATAAATAATGTACCTATTTTATTAGGCTATAAAATGACTGGGAAGAAATGTATAATAACCTCAGAAAAAGATTTATTTTCCTACACATTAAATATGAATGAGGCACATTATTCATTGAAGAATTTGTGTTTATAAAGTAAATAATAAAATTAATGATATCCTAGAAAATTGTAAGAATGGTGAAACTTTATTTCATTTTTCTTTATTATTTATTTTAGAGTAGACTTTTATGAGGAAAATAAATTGCACCTATAATAAATGATTATATTTGTCATTTTAACAACATTGTGTTGGTTTTACAGTTATCCAATATTTTTGTAATACATTTTTCTGCCTTAAATTCACTATTCATCGCATTACTCTTCTCCCAGTCTATTAAAACTTAATTTTCCCTTAACTTAATTCCCTTACCAGTGGTCAACATTGCTCGTTATCTTGGGCTTTACTTAGACCGAAACTTACCTGGAATCCTCATATACGACTTAAAAGTATAAAACTAAACCGACGCTTTTCGGCAATTTAAAAGACTACTGGACGATTGATCTGCAATCCCTACAATACCGGATCCTCCTTAACATTGTAAGCGCTCCTTTTTTGGCCTCCAGCCGAAACATACACACTGACCTATACACATATACCTTTCATTGCTCAAGTCGCCAAAACCTGTTACAGGAAATTCCATATTAACCTAAAGTCTCACACAAATCCTTTAGTTCAACACCTGCTTTCTCGAACTCTTCCTAATAACCCTCCTAGACAAAGTCAATGACCTCTTGATCTCCTCTCAAATGAAGAGAGTGAATAGGAATTTTGTGTAGTTTTGGAGTGTTACCATTGGGCAGCTTCTGCTTCATTCATTATGTATTTATGTTCTGTTATGATAATTGTTACTTACAGCGCTGTCGCGCGGATTCTAGCTTAAATAAAGATTAAAAAATAAATCAATAAATAAATTGTTGTATATATATAAATATATATTTTACTTGGGTAACAGATAAAAATAATGCATATGTAGTGTAAAAACGTTTATTGTAATGAACATGATAAATACAATGACCTATAATCAGTATAATTCATCAATATACGTTGCAATAAACGTTGCATAAACTATTTTGATAGATCAATATAATAGAACGCAGGTATATATATTAATTTCTCCAAATTTCTATTAATGTATGACGAAATTATAAATCATAAAGATTATTTAGAAAATAATTACAATAATGATTTTATGTAATTATTGTTAGGCCCTTAGAACCCGCACACAATTTCATGATTTCAATCATTATTCTTTCATACCACATTTTCTGTTTTTTTTTTTATTGTGTAATAATTTCAGTTTGCTAATGTTAATCTTTCAAACTAGTAATAATATAAAAAGATTAGTTCTAAAAAAAAATAATAATAATGAAGATTTTAGAATACTGGCACTAGTTTTTTTAAATGCAATTCTCTCATTTTAATTAGGTAATTTTTCTTCAAATTTGGAATATGTATTAATGTTTCATTGTATTTAGGGATAATTATTAGTAATTATATAGATGGTGCAAGCAAACAATAGATAACTATGAGGAAACCTAACGTTCCAGATTCTTTAGAGTATCTGTCTGCACGGCAGACACAAGGCGAGAAGGCGAGCAATAAAAATAAACAGAATAAAAATGGCACTCACCTTTGCAGTAGGTATGAGGTGGTTTAAGGTGAAGCAGGCGACTAGAATGCAGAAGTGTGTAAAGGGAGTGATGAAGTGTTAATGATGTTAGTGTAGAGGTGGGGAGAATGTGTGTGAATGAGGAAGAGTTAGAGAGGGTTAGGAGAATGTTTATGGCAGCTGACGGCGTCGATGCAGAATAGCTGGAGGTAGAAGTTCTTTAGGTGATGACGAGTGTCGATGGACCAGCTGGCGAATTCAGATGAATAAGTGAAGCGCATACTCGATACGCGGGCGGGTGCAGAAGTGTATATCGTCAATACACTGCGCGAATTAGCTGTATATAATTGACAGGCGAAAGAAAACACTAGCGTGTATGCTAAATACACGGGCGCGAACTAGACGTATATAAACTTAATAGAAGAAGTGAGAACAGCACAAACACTGTGGCTCAGGCGAGATATAGACGGTAAGTGATGTAATTCTATAGAAAGAGAACGGTTTAAGAGTATGGGAAAAAATAACCCTAAAGCGGGAGAGATAAAAGGCGCCGCCAATCCCACCACCAAGAGGGAGGTAAAAGGCGGAAAGGTGTGAGAAATATGCGGGCGATGAAATAATTTTGAAATAGCGAGGCAAATTTAATCCCTCAAAGGTGCCGCGACCTAACAATATCGTTAAAATTAATTTTGTCAAATAAATGTATTAATATATGTATACTTAGTAAAACGCCAGAGAAATGGCTTATCTTGCCTCATAAATACCAATAAAACAAAGTAAAGTTCATACAAAACTTAACTAGATGGTACTTGAGTATTCAGCCATTTGTAGAAAAATAAGAGAGTTGGTTTTAGTCGGGTCTATAAGTTCTCGCGTGTTAAGCAAAATAAGGTGGTAATAACATTTCTTTGGAGGAAATGCTCTTTCGTTCGCATTGCAAGCTCTACATATGTTTGAAACTCTGTTATTAATTCATTTTAAAAATGGATCATTTCAGTAACACTTCTGTAATAACTTCACGGAAGGAATCAGTCCTAAAAGGGAACACCTATTAAACTATGGATGCTAAAATCACTTAATTAAAAAGAATTCATTTTTGAAAAGTATTTTACTTGCATTATATCATTGTTAAGTAATCATAAGAACAGAGCTCTTAATGCCATAATTTGTGAAGACAACCATACGGCGAATATATTAGTGGGACGCTTGCGCAAACAGAGTTCGCTCTAATTAAAGATTCTAACGTTTACTTACAATGCTAGCACTTCCGGAGCCATAAAGCAGCAATCGAATTGGATTTTAACCAAGAAGATTAGTGATTTGCCAATTCCATTGAAATAAAGTTTAGACATAATAACCAAGTAAGTAGCCTTTTAAATAGCAATTGAATATTGGAATATTAGGGAATTGGGAGTTTCCTTGGATGAAGTCCTCACCGATATGGAGTACCTGGGATATAACCCCAACACTTACTACACTAATTCCTCCAACTTACATTCAGCCAAACTAATTTTTGTGTCAGTGCAAGCTGATGTTTAAAGCACAGTCAATAATGGGCATGACACATGCACGCGAACATACTAATGAATGGATAAATATATGTACAGAAATCGAAATACTTTGTGTTTTTCGTTTTAATGTTACTATCGTGATATGACTAATAGCATCATTTCATAACTTCAATATATTCATGTAAAAATCTTATATTTGTTATTGTTTTCTTTCCATTTTGTTCCATAAAGTTTCTTTATAATATCGTTTATTCAGATATTATAATGATCCTTATTATGTTTTACAATGTAATATAATATATAAATCACCATTAAGAATGAGAAAACCATTAGAAAGAATATCACAGTTTTCTATGTTGCTTATGAGACAAGTTCAAAAATAAATAAATAAATGCGCGAATATTTTTATCAGCGTAATTATTGTTTGAGCTGAATATATATTTTTTTTTCTTTAATGGTGGACAATGTTGGATCTAGTAGAACAAGAATATCTCCAGGTAATGCTGATAGCACAAGAAATTGCTACGTGCAGTTATTTTACACTAAATATATTCTCTAAAGAGTTATATGTATATATATATATATATATATACATAGACTAAAAGGGTATTCAGTATATTTGAAGACTTTTGGCGAAGAAAGGGAATGCTGGTAGACAAGTTGACAAGTACGGAAAGGTATCTCTCCAAGGAGGGCGAAAAGGATATTAAGATATTAAAAGCTTCTGTTGTTGCTAGAAGTATCAAGAAGAAGAAGAGTAAGAGTAGAAGGACGGAGATGGCGGCACCGTTGCCACCAGTTGGTGGTAACTAAGAAAGGGAAGAAGAACCAAATGGGTGTTGGCAAGTCAATAGAGTGTGTATCAACCAAGCTGTGGGTGGTTTGTGTCCCCTCCTTACTCATATACTGTATCGTGACGTAATCACAGCTTCTACACTCACTAACAGAGCACGTGCTACTTTCACCAATAAGAAGATAGTTAGTACACAGCATCACTGTCGTAAATAGAGAGCGCTTTTGGTCTAAAATCAGTGGAGAAGATGAAGGAAGAAATAGGAGAAGAAGGAGATGAGAAATTGGAATGAGAAACTTCTTCCACACGGACAAATAATGAAATGGCAACCTACCAAATACAAGGCAACTTGGACTCACAGTTCCATCCTAGGTGTCCAAAGTATGTGTGTGTGTGTATCTTGTGTATTTTACTAGCTACTGTTGTGAAACGCCCTTTAAGCACTTTGGTTTTAGGCAGCCCTTACCAAAAAACCATTTAGGCCCGTTAATGCACCCGTCCAAATTGCCCTCTCCCACATAAGACGTTTGGGGCACCATAAATGATGTTTCTTGTATTACCTTCCTCTCTAGTAATTGCAGCATCGGGCGGATATACTCTATCTAGTGTTTCCTTACTGCCTTATTGCTCCAATCCTAACCAGCATGGTTTACACTGACTCTATATATTCTGTAAATTTATTTACAATGTTTTTATGTCATTGGGTTCTGCAGTAAAACACAAAATCGACTTCCAAAATAGAAACATTATCCTTGTACATTGTTGATAACAGCATAATTATATAATTCCCATTGAGGAAAGTGTCTCAAATATTTCAAATTATCTCGAACAAAGAATCACAGGAAGTACGCAACATGGATGTTCCACTAAGGTTATCTACACACTTGGATGTTTCGGTCAAATCTGATTACTGAAAGTGCCAGCACACTGATTTCTTTTTTCAGCTTACTTTCTTTGTGTGTGCGCCTACTTGTGTTTAGTAGGCACACTATAGCCTACCACACACAGATTATTCCAACACATTGAACACTTTACAGGCGACTAATGTATAAACATAGACGCCCAAGGAAGTCAATACAGATCTATCTGAGTCAATCCTTCTGCATTACAAAGCAATGATAAACATGCTATTGAGTAAAGCAAAATACAAATACAAAAACTTTTACGGCGCTCAAAGTAATATTCATTAAATTATATATTTGCATAACAACCTGTAATTTTCACTAATATAGCTCTGTCATAATATTATGAAGAAATTTGGTGAGGATCGGAGAAGAAGCAAAGAAACCTTCAGTTATGCCAAAGTTTCGAAAGCGTTTCCTGTCTTTATCAAGGCTTTAATCTAAACAACAATACAATGAGGAACCATAATACATTAATAATATTGACAAAACGAAAAAAATATTATTAAATACAATTATTAAATAAAAATAATATTGAAGTTACATATGGATAGTCGTGAAGATGTGGAGAAAGAATTTTTAAAGATACACTTTTGTTACATCGCAGAAACAAAAAAAAAAGAAAATTAAAAGTTACTATTTTCTTGTCTAAAATCATCTACAGAAATGAAAGTTTGGGTTGAGAAGTGAAGAGTTAGGTAAAGAAGTGAAAGGGATTTGAGGAAATTTTTAGTGGTGGGGTAGGTCATGTTTTGAAAAAACCGTTCTATAGCGCGGACAAATTATTGGTATCATTACGAAAATTACAAGATAATTTATTTCTTTTGATATTTATATCATTTCCAATATATTTCTTTGTTTCCTGTTAGTTACTTTTGCTAGTATTTTTGTTTTAGAGAAATCAAATTTATGATTTTTAAACAAATGTTTCGTTAGTGTAGTAATTTTCTCTTTGTCATTTTTATTTATGCAATCGTATTCATGTTGGTACATTCAATGTTTGTAAGTATTGTGATGTTTGACCAACATACACAGCTGGACATTGTGTACAGCCTATCTGGTAAACGAGGTCTGATTGTCATAATTGTATGCTCATTCTCATAATTGAATACTCTGTCATAATTGTATACTCATTTTAGTCTTTAAGAAAACTTATATATAATGGTTGAATCAAGTAATTCAGAATTCTCAAACATTCCCACAATTTTTCTAAATTTTGGATGAAACTAAACCAGAAATCCTCAGAAAATGTTTCCAGCCACCACAGAAAATAATTCCAAACTTTTGTTGCTGGATATTCAAGCATCCAGACAGGGAGATAAACATACAGGCGCCCTTTCATGTAGCCCGCCAGTTTCATGCATACAGTTAAAAATTCATTTTCAGTTAAAGACAGATATTATACAGTCAAAAATGATGCATGCAGACTTAAATAAATACAACCAACATTTCAAAGAGTAAGCATAAACTTATATCCATTATTTTATCCGTCGTAGCATGCATATTAGATTTATTCCTGACCGGTTTCGGATATTCATCCATCGTCAGAGCAAATTCACCAAGTTTGTGTAGAGAGTTCACTTCAACTAAATGTTTCTGTAGACTCACACTTGTTGGTTGTATGTATGTGGGAAGGTTACAAGGTTATGTTACTAAATGTGTGTGTTTCATGATAAAGTGAAATTATTATAAATTGTGATTAGGCATTAGAAAATAGTGTGTAATAAATAGCATGTTTTGAAGAATAGTTTATAAATAAATTTTAAGACGGTTGTTAAGCATGTACAGTGTTTTATCAAGTCATTTTCATTTGGAGGGGGGGGGGGCTAAGTTATTTCAGGAGTAAACTGTATTAATAAGACTAGATAAATTTTAAGGAAAGGCAATTGGATTAATTTTTAAAGAGAAAGGTACTGCAAAGTTTATGGACAATGAAAAGTTTGTACAAGTAAAAAATAAATGTGAAAAAGAAGAAGAAGCAGGGTTAATATGAGAACATTAAGTAAATTGATATGTAAGAAGATGGTAGCCAACAGCAAATTGGAGATGATTTCAAATTAGTAATAAAGGAAATCAAATGAGTGTTTTATTATTTTTTCATGTTTATTTTAAATGATATTAATTTATATTTAAATTACATTAAGAATATGATGTGGTGGCATTTGTAAAGGTATTTTTAATAGGGCACGGTAGGCTATTTCAAATATATCATGCAAATAATCTGTGCTTTAATCGGGGAAAGAAGAAGAAAATTTAATTCTGCAGGTTAGAATTTAACAAACGGTGCATGCAGCATGCAATTTTTTTTTTTTGTGAGCATATGTATTTATATATACACATATATTTATATATATATATATATACATGTGTGTGTATGTGTGTGTGTGTGTGTGCGTGTGTGTGAATGTATATATGCATAGATGTCTTTTATACTAGTTTGGCGGTATGTTTGTAATACAGTTAGGTGTGAGGAATGACCTTAAAGAGTGTGTCTGAGTTATAATTTATTTGGTCATTCATTATGTTTTTGTGGATAGTCTTGTGTTTGTATATTTCTATTTTTTCTAAAATGTCCATTCGTCTTCCTTTTGTGCCTTGGTGTAATAGGACCATTGTTTTTTCTATACTTTGTGGTTCGTGATTGTTCTTTAAAAGGTGGTTAGCATAAGTGGAGTCGGTTTTGATGTATTTGTATGAGCGTACATGCTCTTGAAACCTGTCTTTGAGGCGTCTTCCGGTCTGGCCTACGTACGTACAATTGCATTCGGGGCAAGAGAGTTTGTATATACCACTTTTGTCATACAGACTGGTTGTTTCTGTATGTGTGCATATTTTGTTTATAAGTTTATTGTTTGTCCTGAATGCTGTTCTAAATCCTAGTTTTTTGAAAAAGTTTGTCAGTTTGTAAACCTCGTTTCCTGTGTATGTGAAAGTGACGAATGTGTTGGCTGTTGTGGGATGTTCGTCTTGGTTGCGGGTTAGTCTGTTTTTTCTTAACAATTTCTTGACAACGCTAGCAGGATAACCGTTTTTTGTGGCTATGGTGTATATGGTGTTGAGTTCTTGTTTGTAATTGGTCGCTGTAAGTGGTATAGTTTCTAGCCTGTTAGTTAGGTGTCTGAGGGCTGCTAGTTTGGGTTGATTGGGATGATGGGAACTGGAAGGTATTATGGTGTCGGTAGAAGTAGGTTTTCTGTAAATCCCGTAGTCTATTTTGTCATTATTTCTGGTAAGTTTATGTCTAGAAAGTTGAGAGTGCCGTCATTCTCGTACTCATGTGTGAATTCTATATTGGGGTGGAGGTTGTTTAAATATTTTAAGAGTGAATCTATGTCAATGTCATGTTCGAGTATAAGTATTGAGTCATCAACGTAACGTGCATAGAAAGTTATGTTGAAATGTTCTTTTAAGTATGGGACGTAAGTGTCTTCTAAATGTTGCATGAAAATTTCGGATAGAATAGCAGATGTAGGGTGTCCCATTCCTAATCCGTCTGTAGCTAGGTAGAAATTGTTATTGAATCTAAACTAGTTTTGTTTAATTTTAAGTAGTTTTGTTTAAAACCATAACCGAAACTACAATTAAACAAAACTACTTTAGATGCATGATATATTTGAAATAGCCTACCGTTCCCTATTAAAAATACCTTTACAAATGCCACCACATCATGAATGATGAATGAATGAAATGAGTTTATTAATTAAATAAAATAAATTACATGACACTTCTATAAAACAAATAATTACAACTCATAGACATGGAATATATCCGTCTGTCGAGGTCTGTGTTATTAATTACTTTATGATGAATACAATAAGAAAATAATAATAAAAAGATACATAAAAACAAATTGTAATGATATATAAGCTGGACAATCGATACCAGTTAACATATTCACTGCATTGTAATAAAAATGAAATGAAATAAAAGAAAAATTAGAATAACTAAAAAATAAATCTTTATGACAATGACTGCTTGCGAAAAACTAAGGCATGTTGCACAAACTTTACTAACTGGTACCAGTTTACTCCTCTCAGTAAGTAAAGCACTTCCTCCCTGGTACATGAACCCTTGCCTAACCAGCGTACCCTTAATTCTCTCAATCCCTGACATATACCAATAAAGTGCAAGGTATCCTCTTTTTGTTCAAAACTGCAGAGAGGACATATATCAGCACCCTCCTGTTTCCACGGTTTGCAATTCAAATTTAACAGTTCAGCCCTGCACTTAAATATTATACTCATGGCTCGTCCGTCAAACTCATTATTTATATATGGGGTATACATACTGAGAGCGCAGAGTTCTGAATATAGACTGAATCTCGACTCTAAACATCTTTTAAAATTATAATGTTGCTCTGACTCTTCTACAAACTGTCTATCGGTTCTTAATTATTTCCGTAGCTCAGTAACACTAGCAACATCTATTTGGATGCCATAACTTTGCCCCAGCTCCAACCACCTTCTGTACCAAAAAACTTTTTTAGAAATAACTTCTCTGGCCAGAATATGAGGCAAACGAAAAGCAGGCAATTCCGAAACCTTTGTAACATAAGCAAAGTGGACTTTTAGCGTATGGGAATAGATTGAATTAATACCCGTTTCGTAGACGAATGGACATTTTAGAAAAAATAGAAATATACAAACACAAGACTATCCACAAAAACATAATGAATGACCAAATAAATTACAACTCAGACACACTCTTTAAGGTCATTCCTCACACCTAACTGTATTACAAACATACCGCCAAACTAGTATAAAAGACATTTATGCAAATATACATTCACACACACACACACACACACACACACACATATGTATATATAAATACATATGCTCACAAAAAAAAAAAACAAAATTGCATGCTGCATGCACCGTTTGTTAAATTCTAACCTGTAGAACTAAATTTTCTTCTTCTTTCCCCGATTAAAGCACAGATTATTTGCATGATATATTTGAAATAGCCTACCGCGCCTATTAAAAATACCTTTACAAATGCCACCACATCATGTTCTTAATGTAATTTAATTATAAATTAATATCATTTAAAATAAACATGAAAAAATAATAAAACACTCATTTGATTTCCTTTATTACTAATTTAAAATCATCTCCAATTTGCTGTTTGCTACCATCTTCTTACATATCAATTTACTTACATGTTCTCTTATATTAACCCTGCTTCTTCTTCTTTTTCACATTTATTTTTTACTTGTACAAACTTTTCATTGTCCATAAACTTTGCAGTACCTTTCTCTTTAAAAATTAATCCATTAATTGCCTTTCCTTAAAATTTATCTAATCTTATTAATACAGGTTACTCCTGAAATAACTTACCCCCCCCCCCACACAAATGAAAATGACTTGATAAAACACTGTGCATGCTTAACAACCGTCTTAAAATTTAGTTATAAACTATTCTTCAAAACATGCTATTTATTACACACTATTTTCTAATGCCTAATCACAATTTATAATAATTTCACTTTATCATGAAACACACACATTTAGTAACATAACCTTATAACCTTCCCACATACATACAACCAACAAGTGTGAGTCTACAGAAACATTTAGTTGAAGTGAACTCTCTACACAAACTTGGTGAATTTGCTCTGACGATGGATGAATATCCGAAACCGGTCAGGAATAAATCTAATATGCATGCTACGACGGATAAAATAATGGATGTTATCCAGCATTGCGGACCCAGCCACATTTTCAATAAACTTATATACTTATAGACTTACATTTGTATGACACGTACAGCATATATTTTGTTTAGGTATTTATAGTGTTGACGCAGAATATCTTTGCGCTCAAATGTTCGCTTGAACGATATTCCCAATCCGCACGCCACATGTGTTGATGAGGTGCTTGTTCAGGAATCTTCATTTTTGACTCATATAATTTGGAATATATTCCCTCACACTCGATTCAGAAATCCAGAGCTAAAATAACTTTAAGCTCAATATCTCACAGGCAGTTGTACTTAATCATGGAACCATGAGTGAGAACTCCTCTTTAAATAAAATATAAAAAAAAAATGAAAATCATCAAAACCTTTTTCAGTTATATCTATTGTAAAAACCAAAGCAGGCAAGTTTTTATTTTTCTAAAAACTCTTGACTCATCGTAATTAAATATCGTACATTAACTACGATGTAATAAATTTTAGATGAAGCACAAATTTCAATTACGTTATAGAAATAATTGGGAATCGAAGAACTTTTTATATGATTCACTTAAACCAAATATAAAAAATATATCGCAATAGATAATACGGTTAGTATTTTTATACTAGGAAGTAAAAAAAATGATATTTTGTCTTAACAGCTAAAATAAAATTATAAGATAGAATAAAAAAATTTATAGCGTAATGAAATGAAAAAAAGTGATTTATAATTTATTATTTTGGGTCACTTTGGACAAGACTTAATATTAAATTTATATTATATACCTGGAAGTAATCCTCTCTGCCTAACTGGATTCCAATACTCAATCAAATTACTCAGCACGAATCATATTTATACCCTTCAACTGCCGTCCATTGTGATATAAAATCTGTTGTATTAGAAAAATTATTATTGTAGCCATAGACGGTTATATATAAAATCGTTCCGTATATATTTCCTATTTTTAATTTATTATATTCCAATATATTTTTACCAATAATTTCTAAATGTCACTAAAATCAAATATGAAAGAATATTTACTGGCTGTTTTGGTTGGTAAACATCATAAAACTTAGTTGTTTTTTTCTTTTTTTTTGTCACAACGGTTGAAAACAATATAATTCGTTGCGCTTATATTTGAATTGATCAGTGAGAGTGTTTTCTAAAATTATTGGAAATCCCCTAGCAATCTAGGTACTGGCCCATTGCTGTTAAAAGGCAGGGTTTGATTTCCTTGGTTGGTTAAGCGGCATTCACCGACATCGTGAAGGAAAAAATCCATGTGAAACACGGAATGAGGAGGGGACTCAAACCCAGGCACTGCAGCCTACCCATTGAAGCTTATTGTGCCAACCGCACAATACCTAGTAGAGGAATCCTCCTCTCTTCATGAGGTCCAGGACTTTCCCCACCAGTCCTTCTTGCAGTATGATTTCCTCCTGTCTCAACTTGCCGAAGATCTTGTACCGCAATGTGCTGATTGCGACGCAATCAAACAACAGGTGAGAGGCCATCTTCTCCTCCTCCAGACACAGTCAAGGGCTCCGAATCCAACCAATCCCACCTTGTGCAGATGTTTCTTGAACCTACCGTGCCCTATAAACAGGCCAGTAATCAGACAAATCTGATACCTGCTTAAACCCAGGGCTCTCTGGTTCTTCTTCTACACAGCTCTGGCATGACCATTTTGCCATGTTTTGCCCCAGTACTTAGCCTCCAGTGACGATTATGTTCTCTCCGAGTCCATTCTCTCAGAGACGCCCTCGCCATACTTTTGGCTATTCCCAGAACAGGTTCCGAGCCCACAGAAAGGAGTATTCGCTCCATTTCTGGCCAGTTGGTCGGCTAGTTTCCTTACTGCAGTTAATACAATTTAATTGAGAAAATTTCTTTATAATTGCTATGATTACAAATGTTTAATTAGGCCTACCGTAAAAACGGAGTAAGAGTTATAGAATGTATACCTTGCCTATGGATGGGGCTTTCTCAAGTAAACAAAAAAAAATCTGTGTGAACACAGTTTCTCTTACTGCAATTAATATAACTTAATTAACAATATTTAAAAAAAAAAATATAACGATTACAAACATTTAATTGGACTGGCAATAAAGAAATGATGGTAAGGTTCAGACTTGTATACCTGAGCGGACTTCTGTGGTGCGCCTTCTGTTCAATACCAACAAAGCTTATAAAGTTTAAATTTAAATCTAACTGACAGACTTACAAAACCTATCTGAAATAAAATTTCATGCCTCCATTAAAATCATATCTCCAAGATTAAAGAAAATCATTGCAACTATTTTTGGGAAATTCCAAAATCCCTCCCAAAAAAACCTATTCTGTAATGTGGCACTACATTAAACAATTTTTTTGAAATTTTAGAGATTTATCATTGCTTGTAATGTCTATTAGCATTATTTAGATGATAAAACCATACTTTGCACTGAAGACGAAAGTATGACGCTACTGTTTCCTCAGAACCCACCAAAATATTAAGTTTTCCCAGGAAAAAGTGTGTATAGTATACGAAGTTTAAAAAAAAATTGTTGGGGCGATTTTAGTGAAAATTGCTATAATCTGGGGGAAAAAAATCACTCACTATAATCGCTCTTACCATTGATAGATTTTGCCCGAAACTTTCGTGTCAGATGCGGTAATAGTACCTAAACGCAATACAAAGTTTGAACTTCCTGCGTTGTTTTGTTTTTGAGATATCCTGTTAAAACACACACACGCACACACACAAATACAATGTATTCAATAATTTTTTTTTTGTACCCAAGGAAATTCAAAACATGTATTTCGAAAACTCAACTTGGAAAATTTGTCACGCTCGCAATACTTTCTAGTTTCTAGGAGTTGACACTTACTAGGAGTAAGAGAAAGTAAAGGCTTTTGAAAATAAAGGATTCCGTCGTGGATATTCTACCTTTGATAACCTTCTTTATTCTTACCAATATTATAAATTTAAGGTTTTTAAAAAGACGCCCAAAAAGTCAATTGTTTCTTCGTAGACTTCAAAGCTGCGTTCGACCGCATAAATCAAAGTGCGTTGTTTCTCAAGCTTTTTACACATTGGAGTTTCCTCCAAGTTTATCAATTGTCTTAAATCTCTTTATGCGGATTCATTTGCGGCTATTTGTGGTAAGAATGGGATTTCAGAATTTTTTCCCGTTGGTTCTGGGGTTAGACAGGGATGTGTTTTAAGTCTTATTTTGTGTTCTCTCTTTTTGGATGATCTTCTTGACGAGCTTGAGTGTGGAATCCGTATCGGTGGTGTAACCATTAAGACTTTAATGTATGCGGACGACGTGGTTATTCTCGCCGAAAGCCCGGTTGCTTTACAAAGAAATACACACAATGGCAAAATATTGTGATTTATAGAATCTTTCTCTGAATTTCAATAAATCAAAGATAATGGTGTTCCGGAGGGATGGACGCTTTTGCTTTTTTGAGAAGTGATCTTTTAATGGACAACCTATTGAAGTTGCTAATACTTATAAATACCTAGGCGAACCTGGCCTTTCCTTCAATAGACACTTTATGGAGAAAGTATCCGCTGCAAAATATACTCTTAATAGTCTTTGATCTGGATTCATTTCGCAGAATTCGGTGCCTCTCTCGCACAAGATTTACTTTTTAAATTCTGTTTGTCGGTCTGTGGTATCCTACGCTGCGCAGGTTTAGGGTTATCATTCTTGTGATTTGCTGGATATATTTCAGCGTTTCTTTATTAAAAAATTATTCGCACTTCCTGTAGTTACCCCAAATTATATTTTGCATTTGACCCATTGGAATTGTATATTTTAAAACTTCATATTAAATATTTTATTAAGGTGTTAAACTACCCATCTTATCGCCTTCCTCGGAGGCTTGCTCTTGAGACTATTAAATCCAATTCGTCTTGGTTCAGTAAGTGGATTGCTCTTTTCGATAAATATCTTGTCTCATTTGACAGTTCTTTGGAAGCTATTTCTTCCTAGGAGGTTCAGCTATGCAAGCTGCTTGATAAAATAAAACTAGGTCACTTAGAGGAGTTTCAGAGGCGTGCGCTTCATTCCAACCGGTTTACACTGGATGGTCTCTCTGTGATCTGAGGTGGATTTTTAAGTTAGAGGGAGAACTTTTATATCTCAATCATGTTCCCTGCTTGAAAAAGAAGTTGAAATATGTTTCCGGAAAACTGAAGATATTTTTCATTTTTTAGCTGAATGCTGTATACTCTCTGATCTCCGACTTCGGTATCTTGGACAGCGAGTTTTATCTGGTCCTCTTCTCATCACCTTATGTAATAACAAGAATTCTAAGTTTATTTAGTTCTCCCTTTAGCCGTTTTCGAGAAAGTTAAAACAAACCTCGACTATTATCGCACTTCCGGTTAAACAATTTTCTGAGTTTGAAATTCCAGCAATATATTTATTTTATTTTTGAAATTATATAGATGATAGAACCATACATTGAATGCAATGATGGAGGAAAGCTTAAACGTAGCTGTTGTCGTAGAGAAACCCCCGCAAAATGCAATGATCTTGGGAAAATCCTTAAAATTAAAATAATAGGCATTTATATGTGTAGTTAGTAGGTATACAAAGTTTTTTTTAAAAAAAATTAGAGCCCTCTTCGAGAAAATTACAAAAATCTGGGGAAAAAGAAATAACCATTCAATATAATGGCACTTCCGGTTGATGGGTTTTGATCTTAACCTTTTTCTCATTTGCGATGTTCGATCTAAACGGAATATCTGCATAAAACCATAAAAAAAAATGTAGTAATGTTGCATTCAAAGCAGATGCAGCAATGAAAGCATTTTTGCTTCTGAGATTTTGACCGTAACCAACGTATCAGATGCCATGTTGGTACCTAAACGAAATAAATCAAGTTACTATTTCCTAGGATTTTTTGTTTTTGAAATATTTTATTTTTCACACATACTTACAGGTAGATATTTCTTAAAAACTTTTTACTTTCCCTAACTATTGTTAGTAAAGGAAGTATTGCGATCGTGCCAGATTTTTGAAATCGAGTCAAATTTCAGATTTTGAGGTCCCCTGAGTCAAATAAAGTGGATTTTAGAAAAAATTATCAGTATTTGTGTGTGTGTGAAAAGAATATCTCAAAAACGAAAGTTTATAGGAAGCTCAAACTTGGTATTCCGTTTAGGTACTATCATCTACAATCAGACACGAAGTTTTCGGACAAAATCCATCAACCGAAAGTGTTAATTTACTGAATGGTTTTACCAATCAGTTTTTTGTGATTTTCTCGAAAATGGCTCCATTCGATTTTCTTTGAATTTGATATATCAACTACATATACAAAGTGATACGGGGCAGGTGTTGGTGTAGTGGTTATGAGCACGGACTTGAAAGTGGGAGGACCCCAGTTCGAGTCCAGCGTATAACTTTGCTAAATTTTATATTTGTTTAAAAAATGTTAATAGTAAAGTAGGTGCTTCCGCCCCCGGTCCGCGACACCTAATTTGGTAGTTGGACCTTAAGCCCGCCTGAAAAAAATAGGCATTACTTTACTTTTACTTTTTTACTTTACAAAGTGATACAATTTTTATTTGAAACATTTCTTCGGGAAAATTCATTTAATGGTACTTTTGGGGGTGAGGTGAGGTTATGTTTTTTCTAAAGTGCTATTTCAGTTATTACACAATTCAATCAACTAAATAATAATAATTAAGATCAAATATGTTGTCGAAATCCTGAGTTGGGAGAAAATTGGTTGACCACAAGTGCAACTTTAGGTTTTCCATTTTTTGTTTTTTTTTTTTGTTTTTTATGATTTTCTCCATAAAAATGCCGACTGTTTTAAATATTAATAAGAATTGTATGTAAGTGTGAAGCAAATTTGCCAAGTTCGCAGATAAGAGAAAACCGATTTTTTTGTTTACCTCAAAACATTTACTTCCGTTAAAAAATGAGTTTCGAACATTTGATACGATAGTAATAGTAAAAGCAAGTAAAAATGTTACATCGAAAGGTGTAGCTAAAATTTTGGTTCGAAATGAAACAGAAGGCCGCTGGCAAGAGTAAAATTAAAAGTTTATATGCATTATTAATGACTTCTAATTAATCAAAAGCGCCCGTGAATATAGCTTGAACATATTTACCAGCTTATTTGAATAATTAATAGTTTAATTAGAGTTGCGACGAAGTTTTTCCCAAATAGAATATTTTAATCATAGAGTTTAGTAAATGTGAAAAGTAAATATGTTAGAGAAGTTCACTTGTAATTAATGATTTCTGTTTTCGTTGGTAACATTTTATTTAGTAAGTTTTGTATTTAGTAAGTTAATGTAGTCGAGAAAGTATAAAGTGTACTAAATTTTGAATACAAAGGAAAATATTTGTAGATGTGGCATTGGTTGTAAAAGTAAAATGTAATATAGAAACACTGTAGTTCCACTAAAACAAACCATAAATAACTTGTCTGGTTGGAGAAATTGTACGGGAGAAAGTTACGACTACGTACAAACACATGTGCAACACCATTGTAAGTACCCTACTACTTCAGAAATATAGACTGTCTTGGCTTGTAGCCTGTATAATGTTAACTGTACACTGTTCGTAAATACAAGGAGACTGTACAAACTATGGTAGTAGAAGACAATATTATTCTTCACCTACCCCAATGTTGGGGAAAAATATGTTTTCTGTCTGTTCAAACTACAGCCCTAACCTTAAACGACAATGCCCACACTTTCACCTTCTACACTTTCACTTTTAACTGTCAAAATATAGACACTTCTTCATAAAGTACCATGTACAGTAACAGTACTTTTGTATTTAGAACCCTAAACTCAGGTGGGTGGTAGGGGTGGTTTTTAAATTGAAAGAAGAAGATAATTTCGTTAATGGTATAAGTCAGAATGTGGCCGTCTTTTTTTGTCTTTTTTTATTTCTGTTATATCCTTTGTTACTTTTTTACTAGAAATTCTTGCTGCAGGACATAAAAAGGATTCTTTAATTTGGTAAATGTGTTTGGTAAATGTCTAGACCAAAAACAATAACCAAAATTACAATGGGCATGTTACATCGTTTCTAAAAAGTCAGGAGGGATATATAACTGACATATTTATTTTTTGACATTTATTTATTTAAATTGAACAACTATTATTAATGTAAGTAAGTAGGGGTTTTGTGGTGACACTGCAAAAAAAAAAAAATCTGGTATGAAACACTCACACAATTTTCTCTTACTCCACTTCTTTCAATTATAATTGACCAATTTTATAGTTAGTGTACCAAATTTAATGAAATTCGTCGTTAACTGAAAAACTGTTCAGTAAAAGCGCACGTCCGGTTTACTAATTTTCTTTAAAATCGGAATTTTGACCATCTATTTATTTTTAATTAATTTTCTTTGGATGATAGAATTGTATAATCAACTATGAGAGCACTTAGTCCGTGCACCCCTCCTTTAAAAGTGCCCTTAAATGTATTTTCCCAGAGAGAAGTTTTTTAACAAAAGTTATAGATCTTTGTATTTTTAGTTTATATTAGGAAGTTTCAAGAAAATTGTTGGAGCCATTTTTGAAAAAATCGCATAAACGTGGAAAAAGTATTTAGTAAAGTGGTATATAGTAAATGCACTTCCAGGCACCCGTTTTTTTTTTCAAACTCGGAATTTCAGCAACATATTTAATTTTAATTAACATTATTTAGATGACAGAATTGCCTAATTGATTGAAATAGCACTTTAGATGAAAACCTAACCCCACCCATCTCTCAAAACCGCCATTTTCCCCATTTTCCCAGAGAAATGTTTTAAATAAAAGTTGTAGCTCCTTGTGTGTATACTTGATAACACCATTTTTAAGGAAATTGCCAAATCGTAAAAAAAAAAAAACTAACAAGTAATGTGGTATTTCCGGTAGAGGAATTTGGACAATAACTTACTGTCAGATCCCATGGTGATACTTAAACGGAATATTATCGTTCAATTTTTTATGGTTTCTCGTTTTTTAACTGTGCTGTTCACATACACACACACACACACACACACACACACACAGACCATTTGCTAAAAATCACATTTTTGGACTCAGGGACCTCAAAACGGATATTTCCGGTGAAAACTAGATATCGAAAATTTGACACGATTACAATACTTTCTCTTACTAGGAGTAAGAGAAAGTAAAAATAAGGGAAACTACTGTTGACACAGTTAACTCACAAATATATTTTCCATTTTGTACTAAGGAAAGAGACAACTGCAAGCGGTAGCATTCCGTGAGTAAATTGTAGTTACTTCCGGTCAGAATACACACTCATATCCGTTGTCGCTTGATTTGTCTTCAATCTGAGAAGACCGATTTACCCGCCAAAATTTGCCATAATTTTATACAAATTATTGGGGAGATTGGTCAGACTTTAGTGTTTATAATCTGGCAGCACATATAAGCGCTTCATTCTCATACATACGATATGAAATGAACAGAACACAGTATCTGTAGCGCTGCTACGTGTGGCAGATATAGAAAACACGGAATCGGTCGGTGGCGCTGTTGCCTTGCGTATTGAAAATTATTCATAACTTATTTCCATTACATTTGTTCTTCATTAAATTATATCATTTTTATTAAATGAGTGCAAATTTTTTTTGAACTAAGGTTGTAATAATTGTTGTGGTGGTTGGTTCCGCAGAGCTGGAAAGTATCAGAGACATTTTCCTTGGTAGCCTGCTTCATTTTGTGGTCATCGACCGGTTTCGGGCGTTCGCCCATCTTCAGGATGCGTTTTTCAGACAGTGTGACAACACAGACTTGCACAGAGCAAACTCAGTTTACACACTCCTGGGGTTTAGAGAGAAACATGGGTCGCTACTTTTTCCCTGTAAAGCCCATGACGAAAAGAACATGAGAATGTGTATGAATAACATTCATGGAAAGGTCTACATATATCCAGGTGCATATAATATATATTCTTTATGACTATATAAATAACCAAAATATTAGCAAAATAATAATAAATAAATACAAAATATAAATAAAATAAATAATAATTAAAAATAATAGCAAAATAAAATATATAATGTTGTAATAATTGTAACTAACTAACTGTTAGGTATTTTTATCGTTTTATTTTGCTATCTTCAACCGGTATTTTAATTCGTAGTTTGGTCAACTATAAAAATTATTTGCAAAAAACAGTATAATAAGCAAAACGATATTATCTAGTTATCACATAATTATAGTAGCGAAACAAAGACATTTTGAGAATGTATTGCCTGTAAACACTGAAGATGGTGATCATGAAGTATAAATAATATTAATCCAAATGGCAAAGAGTATTAATAAATATTACACCTGACCGTACTCACCAGCTGAACTATCTGAATTCAAAGCTAGATTGAAAAATAATAAAATAAAAAATCACCTGGTAGTGATTATAAAATTTCTTTTATTGGAATTCTCTAACAAATATTGCATAATTTCATTTCCTCACCGTTACAGTACATTGGTAAAATGGTGTAAATAACTGTGGGTAGTACAATTAAATTAAGATAAATTTATTTTATTATTATTTGAAAGCCATCGCAATATATATATGTATATATAATATATATTAAAAAGAATTTTGGTTATTTATATAGTCATAAAGAATATATATGTATATGCACCTGGATATATGTAGACCTTTCCATGAATGTTATTCATACACATTCTCACGTTCTTTTCGTCATGGGTTTTACAGGGAAAAAGTAGCGACCCATGTTTCTCTCTAAACCCCAGAATAATTCCTAGTGGAGACTAAGCAGAATTCTTCTCTTCTTCTTTCTTTCATGCTTACCGCCATAACGTACAAATGTATATTCATAAAGACTACATCCTTCTTTATTTATATATTCTTTCAAAATATATTTTCCTACGAATGGTGTGAAATTTACTTAATCTATCTCTATTTTGGCCATGAATATTTCTTATTATTTAATAATAAAAATTTTTTTTATTACGTATTTATTTTTGTGAAATTAAAAATTTTATAAATAGCATTCCATTTCCATATTTTCGTAATAATTTAGTCTGAAAGCAGCTCTCACAATTTCTATCTATTTTTTTTTTTTTTTTTTAAATGACCATATCCATTTAGTTAATGAAACCAATCACTTGGATGGAAACCAATGTTGCTATAGAAACTTGAAAATAAGTAAAATAAAAATAATATCTTTCGATATAGGGTAAAGCTAGGAGAGATGACGCACATTTCAAAGTTATGCCCTGTATCAAAATATAGGAGATATATTAAAGAGGTAATGCTTATAAAACATATGTCTACAAAAAAAAAATGTTATTTTTCAAAATAAAGACATTCCAGAAATAAAATACAAATACACTAGATTTGGCCGTCTCTCCTACTATGGTAGGATAGATGACGCACCACAGATAGGAGACCTCTCCTCTGTGAAGGTAACATGGCTGATCGACATGAAACTTGGTAAAAACTATGTGTACGAGTTCAACTTTAACGACAGCAAGAAATCTTTCATTTCAATTGCAATTAATATAGTATTATATAGTATTATTGTACAATATAGTATTATATAGTAGAATATAGTATTATAGTATTATATAGTACAATATAGTATTATAGTATTATAGTACAATATAGTATTACAGTATTATATATTTCAATATAGTATTATAGTACAATATAGTATTATAGTACAATATAGTATTATAGTATTATATAGTATTATATAGAACAATATAGTATTATATAGTAAAAAATTTACTAAGCCTTATGAAAATTCAGGTATTCACCAGATATAGCCTGTGCGTATAAATGTTCGTAGAACACAGAAGAACACACAAAATAATTGAAGGATTTTGCAATACGTTCGCTTCTGATCTCACTACTCCTGGACTAACTTCCTGGATCAGCTTTACCCTAAACAAAATAATATACAAATTACTAAATAATTGAGTCAAGAAATAGAGAAGTGCATTAACATTAATTTCATTAAGTTTGCAATAATTGTCATTATATTTTTTTAATGCAACATTAAAAATCAAATTTTCTTAGAAAGAATCCGCATTAATGCTATGTACACTGATTTAACTTTAAAACCATAAACATGACACGAATTTTTAGGACCTTCACAATAAAATAACAGACCATATTTTTTTTTTTTTTCTTTATTTAGAAATTTACAATCTGTATAGTTCTATATACAATAAGTAAATGAGAAGAGAGAGAGTATAGAGGCGTGAAGAGTGGGAGGAGAGAAACTACCCAGTGGTAGCACTCTCTACGGGATACCAGTCACTGATCAGTCCCGAAGGAAATCTCGGGGCCACTGGCGGTTCAGTCGGCGAGGTGGATTGTCAGGGATGGTAGTAGAAGCAAGAGACTGTACGAAGGGATTAGGGCAGTGTGAGAGAGACCATATTTAATTTTAGTTAACAGCTGATTAGATAAGAGATTGCATAGATCGATAAAGGAAGATTCATCATTATTTTATATTAGCTGTTTCTACGGGTCATTATATGAGGGGAATATAAAGGAAAATTAAGGTACATTTAGATTACAGACATGACAATTGTCAGGTTTATTTAGGTAGATAGATAGATTCTAACGGGGGAATTGGCTCTTCAACCTACCCCACCGCGACACCCCAAGGATCTATTGTGGCAACCCCCGAGTTGGAGACCCTCCCCCTATCCTGTCCTTAACCGGACTGTGGAATTGAGGGGGGGGCTCCCAGGTGGTCACTCAGAGCACCTGCCATCAGAGCACCCTCTCGAGTCCTGCTCGCCTTAAAAGACTTAATAGGTCCGAGAGAGGGCCCTGGCTGAGGCTTGTTGGCATCAGCTTCTCATTACCAAAGAGGCGGTACCTTAGCCAGACCAGCCCCTCGCACTGACATACCACGTGCAGTGCCGTCTCCTCTTCCTCCTGACGGCAGTGGGGGCGAGTGGCTATGAATAAACGTTTTCGCCTGCCTCTGGCCTGGAGTTTAGACCCACCATTCCCTTGATCGGTCCTGCATCCATAACTTAATGGATGCACTCCTGAGGCATCTTGAGACACCACAGAACGGCTCCGGCCCGATAAGTGCTCTCATTGAACCCTCCCGGGCCAGGCGGTCCGCCGCCTCATTGCCTCTGTAACCCGAGTGCCCAGGTACCCAAACCAGGAAGACCTTATTATGGCTACTAATTTCCCTGAGTGCACCTAGGCAGTCCCACACCAGCCTTGAGCTGATCTCCCACGAGTCAATTGCCCGCAGAGCAGCCTGGCTATCCGAATAAATGACGACTCTGGAGTTATACACTCCCCGCCTTCACACTCAGGTTTATTTAATTTGATATAATTATTATTATAAAAATAAAAGGCTGGAGACAATAAGTTTGCTATAAGCACTTGGCTTACTGGTCTGTATTTCTGATTGGAAAAACTGAATTTAAAATAATGTTCACCTCCTCTCAATGAATTAATGGGTCTGTATACTTTATTATAATTACAATATAATACTCTACATATCCATAGACCGTAATAGTGATTAACTAATTTTTCATCAACGTTTTCCTGTTCATTGATTAGTTAGGCTCGTGATCTTTTAATTAGTAGTTTAAATTTTAACAGAGTAAAACCAGTTATAATTAATGTTGTTACATTTTGAGAATCTAGTATATTCAAAAAATTGTAAATAATTTTTTGTAAGGCACAATTTAGCATTGTTTCAAGTTTTACAGCCTAGGAGATCATTCTATCAACTAATTCGACTTCTATGTAGAAGCGCCCAGATTTCTGTACAATATAACAATGAATCGTTTATGGTATTTAATGGCATTCTTTAGTAGTCGACCGAAATCTGATTTCGATTTAATTAAAATTTGCCTCACTGAACTTGAATTGTATTTTGATTTTTTATATATATTGTAACGCAGCCAGTGGAGCCATCTAGGAGAGAAGGCAGGTACCTAAGGTTTTCCTGGTGGCCGCTGGAAGCGCTGGCGGCGCTCTAGTTCTCTCTAGAGGAATCGAGGAAGTTCTAGAAGATTTCCCACTGGTATAAATAGTGGGACCACAGAGAGTTTAGATAGTTTTACCAGTTACAAACGAAGTCACTAGTTTGTGAGAAGTGTATAAAAAGGGAACAAAGTGAACTTTTGTGGTTTAAACTGTGAAGTAATTATTATTCAGTGTTGTATATTGTAATTTATTGTGTATAACAATAAACTGGTGTTTTCTTTATTGAAGTTTAGAGTATTTTATCTATACGAACCCACTTAAAACTGGTTGGAGTTGCTAGTCTAGAGGGCAAAACGTTACAATATATATTACTGGCTTGATTAATCTTGCGAGAACTAATAAATAAAACAACTAAATAAATACGTATGTGTTTATTATTTCTATGGGTGAATATTATTTGTTAGAAGAGATAACACACGGTTGCCTTTGACATGGAATATTATTTTGATATTTTTTATGTTGACTGGAAGAAAATTTGTGGATCTATAGTCATGCAGTAAACGTAGTTTTCTTTGGTATTCAAGTCATGAATCGGCCATCCGTGTGCAGTAGCATCGGGAGTTACTTATCCCTAAATATAGCAATACCTCTTATTTCTTTTTTCTCCGAGAACCTGACAATAACAGAAATGTGTAAGTTATACAAGATGAGACTGCCAATTTTTCCCTTCAGGACACTTCTTGTAGTTGAAACTAATTGTAAAATTTAATTTAAAAACACCTGCTTTCTTTTTAGAAAATCAGTCAGACATTTTTTTCGTAAAGCAATATTTTGTTCAGTTTGAGGAATTAAGAAGAAAATAATATTTATTAATAAAAATCAATGTTAATTATATTCTTGAACTATTTTTATTGTAAAACATCCGCCCAGTGGTTGCTTCAATTCTCTACAACAATAGATGTTGAATGAACTTGATGATGTGGGTACAAAATGATCCCATTAATTGCTTTAACGATCTGATAGTGTTCAGTAAAGGAAGGCTAATGAGCCTTTTCTTCTTTACTCTGATGACTTCTCTATAAGCTGATGCTAGTATGGCAATCATTTCTTTCCTTATCTTCATTTTGTTTAACTCTATTTTTTGTTACATCTATTAATTCATACTTTTGTATGAGAAAAAACTGATTTCTGAGTTCAAAGGCATAAAAATGTTTATATAAAATTTTATAGAAGTTAAGGTGATCAAAAAGTCTTCCTCTCTTTCATTGGTCACCCTCTCTACCATTCTCTCTCTTTTCTCACACGCACACCATTGCACTCTCTCTTTCGTAAGTTGTAATTATTTTTCCTTGAAACATATGAAGCTAAAAGACACTTTAGCCACAAAAATGTTAATGCTTATTTAATATTACTTTATATAAGAGGAACAATAATTGCGGTTAAAATGTAATTGGTGTGGATGTGTTGTAGTATAGTGGTTGGTGTGTAGCACGAGCGGTTTAGTAAAAAGGGCTTTGTTTGTAAGTTTTAAGAGAGAGAAGTAATAAGAATAATTAAGTAAACTTTGGTAGATTAAATTAAATCTATTCTTTAAAGATATTTAAATGCTATTCAATAACTCTGTAATTAAGTACAAAACTCTTATGTTTTAACTTATAACTGGCACAGTCGTGATAGTTCTGCTTCGGTGTCTACAACAAACTATGTTGAGAAACTAAGTATTTACCTAGATTAAATGCAAAGCTCTTATGTTTTAACTTAAAGTGGCACTGATTTTTAGAGATCGATTCCTGTTGCAAATGTTCTGGCTTTGAAAGCAGAATGCAGACTTTCTTGAAGGAATGCCCTCTCTAACGGGGGATTTTCTCTTACAAAACAGTTGGCCAAGTGGCATTGTTATTTTCCTAACGGATTCCTGTGTTTTGTCTCTTTAGCAACAATGACCTTAAATTATAGTGCCTGACTCTAAAATACATTCTATTTGCCAAAATTATTTCATTTAAAATATTTTTCAAAACTATTTATTAAAGCATTTCTTCTTCCACAACACGGTCTTGACTAATACAATTTCTTTTTAACCAAAATAATAATGAACAATAGAATATCGGAAATGCTCCCTGATGATGACTAGATTCCCTAGTAGAAAACACGGCAAAGAGAAATAAAATCATAGAAATCAAGGATGGGGTATTTTCATTAATAACCCTAATAACAATAGATCTTTTTTTGGGGAGGGGGGATTTTCTCGAAAACCGCTTCAACCATTTTCTTTAAACATGAAAGACCTCCGCACAAGTATATTTTTATCTGAAAAATTTATTTTTTGGTCGATTCTGGGGTATTTTTTCTCTTTTTTTTTTCTTTTTTTTATGTGTTAGGCTTAAATTTAAACTGGCTTTATAAAGCTTTGATAAAGGGTTGTTACAGAGAAATTTATTAAAAAATAAACTCCAATGTATAAATCTGATTTTGCTCTGTGCAAATCTGTGATATCGCACTGTTTTATCAAGATATCCTGATAATGGAGAAACGTCCGTAATTACAAAATGAATGATTACAAAATGAACCAGGTTATCACGGAAAGTATCCATTATTTAATGTATCTTATTTAAATGAAATGCAAATCCAACTAACCATTTAATAAACTTCACCAGGTTAAAAACAAGAATAATAATCAACTAGAACTGTAGCAGTTACAATCAGAGAAGAACATGTGAGTGTTAAAAAATAGATTTTTTATTTTATTTAGGTAATTGTATTGCAAAGAACAAGCGCTTAGATATGGTATTGATAGATGTGGAAAAAGCATATGACAGTGACCCAGGAAGTTTCTATGGAAAGCTCTAGAGATGGCCTCTATAAATGAAAAAATCATGGTTCTTATTAAAGAAATTTATGAGGGAAATGGTTGCCAAATAAAATTGGGTAGTTTCCTGTCCAAGCCAATTCTAACTAACAAAGTACTCCTACACGGTTTATGTATGTCGTGCACACTGTTTAAAATATATATAGATGTTAGCAGAAAGCATGGTCGAAGAAATGTGGAAAAATGGGGTGTACCATTGAAAAAGACAGGTATGTGCATAATTTACTGTTTGCTGACCATAGCACAAGATGCCGAAGACACTGATTGCGTTATGCGTAAGCTATTAGTAGAATATAATAAGTGAGGGCTAAGAAAAAATTTAAATAAAACCGAAACATGACCACCGATGATGTCAATAGTATATAATGGAACAGCTCCGTTGTTTCATTCTCATTACCATTATTCCACAATACAGCTTAGTAGTAGGAAACATTCATACAATATGTTTCTGGTGAAAACAAAAACCACTTTCTAGAAACTGTAGCTGTTTCACTTAGTATGACAATGTGTACAATTTACTTGAAGATATTTCTTCTTATATTTCGAGACGGAAACACTGGCATCGAAATTGCTTCTGGCCTTATTTTTGGGTTCATTAACACATGAGGGTGATATAAGATGAATTGGAGATGTCTAAGTACATTAACGCTTTTTCGGGGTCCAGTTGCGTAGAATTAGAATTCTTGAATTACTTTTATTATTATTATTTTCTTTTTTTTAACCTCAGTAATGTACTGGATAAGATGTAATAATGTACGGGGGAATCCAAGTACATTATTATTCATTGGTCGTTCAAGAATTTCCGGACAATATGGCATGTGTTTAACACAACTGCTTTCTGGAGGACCATATAAATATTTCGGTCCAATTTCAGAGTGGCTATAATTTCGTGCAATTCGTGGAGTACTATCCCAGTTGCCGAGAGGACTATGGGTACTACTCGGACAGCCTCCACTTCCCACAGTCTCTTTATTTCGGACCTAAGTTCTGCATTCTTCCGCTTTTTATCCGCCATTTATTGTTATTTATTATTATTATTATTATTTATTAATTATTATCTTTCCTTGGCTGCCAAGGCCATACCCATAAAATCTGAGTCACAATCCAATGTCAGAAATGATTCTGACTGAGAAATATCTTTATGGATCTAGATAAGATTTTCCTATTGATCTGAGATGGACTTCCAATATGAAAAGAGATTCTGATTGAATTAGCTCATGCTCAATCTTTATAGTACTCTTTCAATATTTTGTTGGCTATGCCACATACATTTCTATATCATGTATATAACTAAAAACTCCAGGTCTAAGGAAAGTTTTTCTAACTAAATATTATGAATTCCTTGGAGAAAAATTTTGTGGTTGTTTAACATCAATTTTATTTTGTCCCATTAGTACAAAAAGGTCAAAAACAAAATGGCGGATCTTGCATTTCTGCTTCATACTCTTTGCTTTTTTCAACATTGATTGGAAAATTCTAGTTGATTTTTTTTTTTTTAATAGCTCACTTCAATTATATAAAACAAAAAATATTATGTTAGAAATAACTTGAATGACTTGAAATGCTTTTTTTTTTTTTTTATAAAAAAAGTATTATTGCGTAAATTTTTTTTATAATTTATAAAATATACTTACGGAAGGCAAATTAGTACAAAAAATTCTTAACTAGATTTTTCATAGAAACGATTAGGTATACATAATTAGCCAATCACAGTGTAGAAGTCAAAGTGTCAAATGTGGGCGTGGTCCACATGACAATTCTACATTTCTGATTGGCCTACATATGCCCACAGTTTACAGCTTCACTTCTGCACTGTGTTGGGCTAAATATTTATAGCTAGTTATTTATTTCACAAGATTAGTTTAGAAGTTTTAATAATTTACCCTTCATAGGTATTTTATAAGTTATCAAATTGTGCAATTAATTTTTTTTATATAAAAAACAGCAAAAAATTAAGTTGTTTCTAACATAATATTTACGGTTTTATAAAATTAATGTAAGCTTCAATGAAGAAACTTCGAATTTTCATTTTCATTCCATTGTTAAAAAACATATGGCGAAACTTAATTAGGGGCATATCAAATTCCATGTAAATCCGCCATTTTGTATTTCACCGTTTATACTATTGGGACAAAATAAAATTCATGTTAATCACCCACAAATATTTCTCGAAGGAATTCACAATTTTTGGTTGAAAAACTTTTCTTTGACCTGGAGTTTGTAGCTATTCATTATAATATTGACCTTAATTTTATTTAGCGCAATCTACAAAGTTTTGTAAGAGTACATTAACGTTGGAAATCTACGATAGAAAATGTAGTTTTTTGCAACAAAAAAAAAAAAACAGAAACGAACTAATTTATGATTAGTGCAATTAAACAAATTCATTATAGATAGTACAAGCGTTATATATAAGTGTTCGAAAATCTAGAGGCATTATATATTATATCCTATTATTGTTTAGGAAATGAAATTGAATGTGAAAATGTAGATTTAAATTATAAAATAAAAATTACATTGGATATATTACATGAAAGTACTTTATGTAAATATAAAATTAATTAAAGTAACTAAAGGTAATAAAATTACTTTTTTGAAAAAAACATGATATAATTGTGTAATAAACTGAAATAGAACTTTATAAGTAAACATAATCCTATCTCTTCAACAATGTAAATTATAGGAAAACATAGTAAATTGTAATTAGCAGCAATATGTAAAATAAATAAAATAAAAGCAAATAAAGCAAAGAAGTACTTGAGTGTTCTTCCATTTTCTGACAATGGCCCGGCAATGATTTTATACACTTTTATATTAACTTCTTGAATCGTTTTGTAATTAAAAGTGCTGTCGACTGATAAACTGTGAAGAAGGGGAGGAAGTTATATTAGATTACATTCTTTGGTGGGATTGGCTCTTCAGCATGCGCCACCGCGACCCCCGTGGGTCTATTGTGGCACCCCCTAAGTTGGAGACCCTGCCTCCCGTCATGTCCTTCATCGAACTGTGGAGTCTGGTCAATTAGAGCACTCTCTCGAGTCCTGTCTGCCTTAATAGACTTAATAGACCCGAGAAGGGCCCCTGGCTAAGGCCTGTAGGCACCAGCTTTTCTTCTCCGAAGAGGCGGTACCTCAGCCATACTAGCCCTTCACACTGACATAGTACGTGCAGTGCTGTTTCCTCTCTTCCTGACAAAACCTACACAGGCTATCCGTTGCCAGGCCCATGCGACGCATGTGCTTAGGGGGTGAAGTTGCTCACATGCGAGATTCACGTGCCCCCTGGATGGAAACCCACCTAAACGAACAACATCAATCGCCAGCGCAGCTAAAATTTTATACTAGATTGCGCGAAACAGAATGGCTGAATAACCGAAGTCATGGCGTAGAAAAAAAAACAAAAAACGTGAAACTAAGTGATCAAAAATTACTATTCTTTCTAAATCGTATTTTGGGCATTCCATTATAATGTGTTCTAGGCTCTCGTTTTCTCCACAATAATTACAATGAATTGAGTTCTTTATACCTATTTTATTTAAGTATTCTTTGCAGACAATATGATAACTTATTAGTCTATTATAATGGGCATAATTTTATGTTCTATGTTTTGAAAGGGTAAAGCAGGGTATTCGCCCCACTGTGGGTTTGTTGATTTATCTTGTTCGAATAATCCCTTTGCCACTTCTTCCAGCAATCTGCTTTGATAGATGTAGTATATTTCTACAGCACACTTTTATGTCCAATAGTTCCCCTACTACGGTAGCTGCCTTTACTAATCTATCAGCTATCTCAAGATAAATTTCTTGGCACATGCTATATACTTTCCCCAGAAATATTTTATACACTACTTCAATAATATGTGTTTTTGAATCCTCCAGCTTTTGTACCGAGCCGAAAACTGCTATGCTGCGATTTCTATTAACATAAGTTTTTATATTTTACCATGTCGATATATCTAGTCATGAGGGGGGAGAGATATTTAATTAATTATTATCAAAACGTTTTTCTACTTCTTTCGTCTACCGTCCACTGACGTGAACCTAGCCCTCTCCACTGTTATCCTCTATCACTAGTACTGTTTGGTAGATTTGCCTTGTTAATTTTATCGTTAAGCTTTTTTCCGCTAATCTAAATTAATTGCTATAAAAACTCCTACGAACGTCTAAAATATTAAATTATTCTTTTTTTTTTCTTTTTTTTAAATGCTCAGCATTCTAAATATAGGCAACTTTAAAAAGGAAATCATTTTTATTTTTTATCCAACAACTTTTAAAGGGAGATAAATAATGTTCAACGTCAAAATTTTAAAATTAATTTGTCCTGGAATTTCCCTAAATTGAAAGGGGCATTCCACTAGCTGAGATTGTAAATACTCAGTCATGTCCATTGACAAGAAACTATCTTGGAACATGCACAACTCACTGAAACGGCTGGATGTGAAAATTACTTACAAGATTATTTGACCACATAACAATCCTTCAAACTGAGACCACTTCAAACAGAAATTACTATTTGCAAGACATTGTTAGACCCTAAATGGACATTCAGGCGCTGAATTGTGAGGTTCCAATTAACATTCCAACTCCTAATCACTCCAATACAAAACTGTAAATAAATTCCTTCCCTTCTCAAATGTAATATAATAATAACAGTAATAATAATGCTATTTAATAAATATTGTTTTAAAATAATAAAGCATTTTTAGTGAACCGAGCTGTGGCTAAGTTGCCAATTTTTAAATGTCATTAAATTATATAATTTATGAAACAAGAATGGTAAATATTGCTCGTTTTTTAAAAGGAATTCTAGATCTGAAAGATCTGAATATCGAAAGGAGAAGAAGTTTGGAAATAAATAAATAAAAAGTACCGTAGATATGCCTTCTGACAATTTGAAATCGGAAATTTGCTGGCATTGTTAGGCTCGTAGGATGTCAGAGAAAAATTAAGTAGATAAGTAACGATGAGTAGACTTTTTTTTTGTGATAAGACCTAGAAAAAGAGAAATCTTATGCAAACTGTCCGAATTGGTAGTAAAATATCTGTTAGTTTTTTTGGATTTGACAATTGGAATAAGAAAAACATCAGAGACATTTTCCGTGATAGCCTGCTTCATTTTGTGGTCATCGAGTGTGTTCACACTGAGTGTGTAAACTGAATTTCCTCTGTGCAAGTCTATGTTGTCACACTTTATGAAAAACGCATCCTAAAAGTGGGCGAATGCCCGAAACCGCTCGATGACCACAAAATGAAGCTGGCTACCATGGAAAATGTCTCTGATACTTTCCAGCTCTGCAAAACCAACCACCACAACAACTATGGAATAAGAAAAATTCGGCTGAGCGCTATGTTTTATTATATCATGATGTTGACGATTTCTGTCTAGTAAGGATGTTAAATAAATTAATAATACAAATCTAAACTTAGCCAGGATTTATTATTTTTTCCTGTTTTTTTACTACAGTAAATCGTATAACTTGCGAATCTGTTGCGAGACTGACATGGTCCTGGAAAAGAAGAGTGGGAGGTTTCTCCCAATAGAGGTTAATACCTTGTAATTAAATTTATTTTTAGAGAAGGGGAGGCTTAATTATTGAGGAAGTCCCGAGGCTAGCGGGGTTTTAATCTTCTGAGAGGATTTTAAGGTATGGTGAGAGAAACAGTCTTTGGATAAGAATGTTAGGACCGGTAAATATAGAATCATGAATTTTTTTATAATGGAATATTATTAACTGGTGGACCAAGGAATTAGAAGATCAGTGTGAAGGGTTAGAATGGAGACAGTCAGTACTATTGGTGATTTTCCGTAGGACTTTTGATTGGAAGAATTGAATACGGTAGGAATTGGAATGCATGGCTGAACCTTATATCTCGCATCCATAAGTCCATAGGGATTTTGTGACTGTATTTATATATAAGTCTGTTGTTTTAAATTGAGTTTAAAACATCGATCAAACAGTCTAAAAGCAAGTTTAAATCGCCTGTTTACTTCCTGCCTCTTTAGTCCAGTATGAGGGCTCCAAGTTAGTCCTATGTCCAAGCATAAACTGAGATAGCAAATTCGGTCTACGGTTGGGATTATGGTCCCATTGAAGATAGATGAAAGAGTGCACCCCCCCCCCACCACTGAGATTTAAAGTTTATAGTTTTAAATTTGGAGGGCTTGACATTGACTTTCCATTTTTTTGATTGATTTGGAGGTCTCGAGATGCATGGACAGGATATTATAGGTTGGAAGTGATAATACGGTACAGCCTGCATAGGAAACATGTTTTATTATGGTCAAAATGTTTTTGTCTAGATAGCATTAGCTAAAGGATATTAAACAAATTAAAAATACAAATCTAAATATTTGCTAAAATTAGGGTTAATAAAACAAGAAAGACAATCATCCCTATTTGTATGTTTTTTTCAGATTTGACTAAACATAAATAGAAATTATGCTTGTACTAGATTTTTATTGGGAGATTAGTATGGTAGTGGATATATAAAGGAACCCACGTATTTATTCTTATAAGAGTTTGTTGGTTGTTTCTAAACAGTATTGAGGCCAACGGGCATTCAGCCAAATACAAGTTTGAGATGAGTATGCAGTTGTTTCCCATCTTGGAAATCATCCTCTATCCTGCTTCTTGTTAAGGGAGTTTAGCGCCATTAATTCATCATTCAAACACATTCATGCATTAGGAGTTGTTGTGAAAAATGAAGTCAATGCAGCACCTCTACTATTCAAAATTTCCATTTTATTTATCTGTGTTTTTTTTTTTAAATATTTTAACTCAAATCATAGTAAGTTCAGCTTGTCATTTCGTTTAGCTGCCGTACTTTCAGACAGACCTATTTTTTTGAGTCTCGTCCTATACATTACTTACATCTTCCTTTTCACCCTTCTTTCACTGTTGCCATGTTCTACTTGTTCTTTAAAAAAGAAAAAAATAATTACATAATTTTTTCGGTACACTAGAAATACGCCAATAGAAAAATGCATGCACCTTGGAAATGTACAAACTATTCACGGCGCAACTAGGTGTTGCCTTCCTCACTTAAAATATCGTTTATAATACCAGAAGGTTTATATTATTATTGTTTATTTTTATTTATTTATTTATTTTTTAATTTAAAGCCCATCAACATCTAAGGTCACATTGGCACCCGGAGCCTTCTCAGGGCACCGCCTTCTCTCGTTACAGACAACACTGTCTATCACCGGACAGTGAGCTGTAGAGGCTCCTAAGAAGAAAAATATCTAAGGTTAACATAGCTGGACTCGAACCCGGCTCCTCCGCGTACGCTATTCCACTTAGCTAATCTCTTCCCTTCCAAAGTTTGTAATAATAATAGTAATAATATAGTATATTGGCGGGAATGTTAGTATGAATGCATAGATTACGTTTTTATCTCGGGGTTGAAAGAAATTTTATAAAAGTATTTCAACCCCATTAGGTTACGGTTTATTGTAGGATTAGTCCATTTTAGGATGCGCAGGAATATTTGTTAAAAGTACTGCACATTCAAACTATTAATTTATTTAACAAATAGATTCGGTACTTTTCCGTTAAAGCGAAAAAGTGTTTACAATTCATTAATATTTGTTTATAGTTGAACGTTGTCGACTTTTATTCCGTTGACTGTTTTGTAATTCGCTTCGACTTGGCTCCCGAGCGGAACAACACTTTTTCGCTTGCCCCGGCTAACGGAAAAGTACCATAGTTTCTTTCACTTTCAAGAGTGTAAAAGAAAATATTTAACATAAACAGTATAGATACAAACTCTTTGTCTTCTACTAAGTATTTACGGACGTTTACATACTTATGCACTTATCATTGTATTGACCAAGTGAGAAATAAAATAAGAGATGGCACAACCAACTAATCCACGCTCTCCCTCGTCGATTAGATCGATGACTTAAGAGGGAATAGATGGAAAAATCCCCCCCAAAAAAACTTACGGCTCCACCCTGCCTTGCAGAGCAAAGTGTGTGTGTGTGTGTGTGGAAGCCACTAGGTTACCAAGGTGTTATCCCAGCTCGAGTGGCCAGAGAAGAGAAAGTAAAACGTTTGGGGACGCTAATAACCGTCGTAGTTGATACGCCCGGAAAAAATAAAATAAAATAAAAATAATATAGTATAATAATACAATAGTATATAATATAATAATATAATAGTATATAGTATAATATAAGCATTATATAATCTAGTATAATATAATATAATAGTAATAATACGTAAACATAATATATAAAAATAATGAAAGTAAGATTTTCATTTATTTTTGACGTTAATAGTTAAAATTATCCCATTCATTGTCAACGTCTACCTTTGAAAAAAAAACCCTAATATTACAGAAAAGTGAGATCGTATTTAAATAAAATGAAATAACGTTATATTCGCGTTATGAGACTTAAATTTTATCGATAATTAAATGAATAAATTGAATATATTCAAAGGGAATGCAAACCTGACGTAAAAAGAATTTTATTCAATAAATAATGAACTTTTACAAAAAACTTGTGTTGTTTACTAAGAACATTTGGGAGTCAATACGTTTAAACAATTTGAAAAAGTATTTGAGTGGATTTTGATAAAAGACTTTATAGAACGTAATAGCGTGATTGAAACTATTAATTTCTCCAAACAATATTTTTCAATGTAGAAATAATTTTTTACAATATTTTTCAATGTAGAAACAATGTAGAAATGAGGCAAGAAGAGTAAACAATTAATTGCTAGACTAAATTGTCTGAAATAAAATGGATATTAACAAAAAGTCGATTAGATTTATTATTTTTTTTTTGTAAAGTAACAAATTCCTTTAGATAATGTAAAGATTTTAGTGAAAACTGGCTTTTTAGTAGTGCCAAGGTAGAAAGTATGTTTTCGATACGCAAAGATCTTTAGAACGCTGAAAAATCAAGATTAGTTGAGATATTAGCAGCAATCTGATTATTCTTAAAATTAATACAAACAAGGATTGTTGGAGAATCTCATTAGCTACAAAAAAAAAAAAGAGAAAAAAAATGGAGATCTGTTCCAAAAAAATATACCGCAGTAAGCAGTATTAGGCCTAATATGTTATGAAAACATTTTATTTTGCTTCAATTATTCATAAAAGTATTTATTTTTTATTTACATGTTAAAGAGATGATATATTAATACATTAATCAATGACTTTTACAATATAAAATCATATGCCACTTCCCAAAATATATTCCTCCAAATTTTGCTTTTGATCCAGTCAGCTTCCGGCATTTCTTCCATTTCCTATCTTATGTCTCTATCCACTTACACCACGACCGAAGTAGAGGACGTAAAAATCCTCTCTTTTGTACGATGTGAACATAAAAACTTTTTTTTGCTCAACTATCACTATTGTAATGGAATCGTTTGTTGTGTGTATTCCTGGAGTAGCAGATGTCTTGAAGAGGGCGGAAGTTAGTTTGAGAGATTTTGGAAGTTAGTGCTCGAATTATTGAAACGGATTTTATAAAAATAAACTGTATTTAAACAATGATTTTAACGTAATAAACGGTAACTAATAACTACAATAAAATACTTAGTAATAAATTGAAGATAAATTAGAATGATAAAATAACTGAACTAAAGTGCACAACTAAGAGAATAAGTTTGAATATAATTGTGTATAGTAATTACCGCTCGTGTATATAGACTTGCTCGTTTGGCCGTGGATGATATAATAATCATGTTTTCGTCGTATATCATAGGGTTTATATATTACTGTTGTTCACACTCACACCAAGACATCTGTCCTAGTGTGCGACCTTCGTAGTTTGCTGACCTTAACCTTATCGTGGTGCATGCTTATTGATGTAAGTATTGATGAAAAGGCTTTGTTGTTTGTTTGGTTAGCCGCTGCTGTCGGCGGTTTTATTACTGCCACCCTTTGTTAAGATAGCAGCTGGCTGGAACCACTAGTTGCAAATTATTAATGACATGGCGAAGTCATTGACACTATCTATGCTTATGAGATGGCCAAACCACTGAAGACTTCGGGTATCAAGTATGTGGAAGAAGTTCTCCTATTTATTTCCTCTCCCTAGTTCCGGATTTGTAGCCTGGGAAAGTCTACAACTTCTCCAGTAATCCGTCTCCATGACTACCAATTCTGTGTTTGTTGATGCTTCTTTGTCAAAACTTACCCACCCGTAAAGAAAGCAATGCTCAATACGAAAGAATCGTAGATTTTGTTTTTTAATTTGGAGAGACCACTTTTTTGTTCCAGTACGGATTTAAACATTCCAATCATCTCTTATACTTTCCATCTATATCTTTATTTGTGGTGACTTCTTCTGAGAGCAAATGTCAGGATATTTAAACGACGTTAGGCTGTAATACCAACCAAGCATTATTGTAGTGACACCACTAAATTAAAGAAAATTATGCAATTTTTATTTTAATAACGGCAGTGAAAAATAATGGTGAGACTGATTTCTCACCATATATTTTTATTTCCTGTATACATAGATAAATATCTATTCGTCAGCGAGTTTGTCAAACAAATTTTTCAAAAATTTCCTACAGCCACTCATCAATGTCTACCTTATCACTAAAGCTGTCAATTGTCTCTTCTTCCGCGTGGAAAAAGCATGATAGAACATCTGCGAAGTGATTCATTAATTTTTTTTTGTTTAGGATCATTTTCTAAAAGTGATTTTAGTAAAAATATCTGGTTGAAGTTGCGCTTTATCTCTCAGAAAAATCGTTCGCAGAAAAATAAACTATTATTTACTAAATAAATCGCAAATTGGTCATTTATTATTGACTTTTTCTGATTTTATAAAATTAATAACATCTTAAAAAATTTATTCAAAATTTATTTGTGGAGTAAGCTGTTCCGGTTCTTCTGGCCTGCAAGAGCTCATTGTGAAATTACATGGTTGTTTTCTGCCTTGCAGTTTCTTGGAGCCCGTTTAATTATTATCTACAATCATCAATTTATTCAAATCAATTATTAATTTTTATCTTTCTGAAATATAAATACTTAAGATATTTATCATGGTTTGTATCTAATATTTGAAATTTCGCTTCCTTTCAAGTTCTTTATGTAGCCTAAACTTCATTAGCCTAATTTAAAAGAAAAAAAAATGATCCAACACAATTTTCAAAACCTCATCTTTACTCCAACATGAGAAGTTTACCTCATCTTTACTCTACTTATGTCTGCTATCATTGCATAATTGATTGATATTTTTAAGAAAATCAATAAAAACTGAACTTAAAAAAAAAAAAACATTCAATAAACCTATTGCTTAGATAGATTTTAATAGAAACCTTCACATATCGGTACCGAAAGAAAATATCAAATTTGAACTTCTTGTAATATTTGTTTTTTTTGAGGTGTTTGTTCAACACATTTACAGACTAGTCACTAAATACATTTTTTTTTTTTTTTACTTATTCAATGGACCTCAGTAACATGTATTTCCGTTGAAACTCAATTTAGAAATTTTGACACCATAAGATTGGAAAATATTTCAGAAATTTCAAAGTACTGCGTATTATTAATTTTTATCTTTCTATTGTTTTAGAAAAGAACTTAAATCCTTATTTAACAACACAATACTTTTTCAATGCACGTAGTCTTGCCATAAATATTGTTGCAGTTCAAAATAGGAGAAGATCTCTCAATATTTGATATACAATTTTTTGTATTTTTTAAATTATATTTTTTAGAGATGATACATTAATACATGAACCAATACTTTTAATTTGTAACCAGCGGCAACATCGTCAAGAACAAATTAAAAAAATATGTAGGTGTATTCTCAAAATATCCACTGTTCGGTATTTAATGTAAATTCAAATTTGCCGCCATCAGCGTGCAATAATTTTTAATTCGAGGAGGGTATTGTATTATCTTGATAATAATTTACTAATTTATTAGGCTGTGTCCTAAGAGCAGAGAGGGAGTAGGTAATCTATGCATTTTCTCGTCTCTCAGTCAGTCACCATTTTAAGCTTGAAAGAAACAAGTTGTAAAGCAGCACACAAAGTAGTTAATCTGTCTATACAATTCAGGCCAGTTTGGTGGCCCTTAATTGTGAAAAACCAGGTTTGTTACTTCTGGTTTTCCTGGGTAGTGTTAATAAACTGGTTCTTTTGTCGAGTAAAACAGCTCCGGTTCTCCTGGCCTACTAGAGCACATTGTGAAATCACATGGTCGTTACTTCCGGTTGGTTTTCTGAATGTGCAGTTTCTGGGAGCCTGTTTAATTATTATCTACAATCATCAACCAAACAGCAGTGTATGGATCAAGACTCAAGAGTTACAGGCACATAAGATTTATTTCTTTATTTATATTTCTCCCGTTGTCACCGATATGGGCTAAGGACACATGGGCCTTCCAGCATTGTCTGCGTTTTAATGTAAGCGCCATTCCTTTGGTTGTTGAAAGTGATAAATAATATTTGCTACTTCTTTTTAATTTAATTTATAAATTTAATTATATCATTAAATTAAATTGAATTATTATTATTTAATTAAATGATAATTATTAATAATTATATTATATTAATTAATTAATTATATTTTTAATTATATAATTAAATATATAAATTTAATTTATAAATTCATTTCATATATATAAATATATATAAAGAAAACTTACTTAAAAATAATAGCAATTTTAATTTGTTTTTAGAACACAATTTTGATAGCACGCTCAAGTTAATTCATTAAAGAAAAAAAATTGGATGTATGAAACAAAATAAGAAGCCATGAGATAAAAATATGATAATGAGATAATTAGTGAGATAATGAGATGTGATGAGATAATTAAAAGCTTTTAAATTTTTTTTTTTTTTAATCTTCATTGAGAGCTATGTCATGGCATGTGATTTTTGAGGTTGTAAACGTGAGTAATGAAAAATCAGTTTGTATAAAAAAATAAAAAAAATAGCCAAGGATATGAATTGAAAGCAAAATATTTTTTTTTTTAAAAAAGATTACGAAAAAATCTTTAGAGAAATATTGAAAGCATGAAATAGAATGAAAGGAAATTGAAAACAAACTCATCCCTCTCTCTCTTGTGATCAAAATGATTGAAAGAAATTGTAATCGCTAATAAGTCTATAAAAAGAACATGGTTTTCACCAATTCAGCTGCCAATAATACACCGCCGCTGAATGGAGATAAATAATGAAGGGAGAAATTTATAATGAGGATTACTTACTTAATGCAAAATAAACTGCCGAGCTGGCTTGATTAGTGAAAATGATGAATTCGTTAAAAGTGACTTGTCTTATTTAAAGTTGAATGAAAAGTTTTGTTAGCGTAGTGGAGAAGGAAAAATCGGAGAACAAAATGATCCCAGGATAGGTTTGAGATTTACTACAAGTTTGTAGGTTTATAACACTTCTACCAGATTTTGTGTATATAACTTTTGCTTTACTTTGTTTCTGTTTGCTTGATTATATCTGTTTTGGTAATACTTACTCAACTTGCTATTTTTCCAACTTAACATATAAGAGTTAAATTAGCCATAAAAAGAAAATCTAATATTCCTCAATCATTACTACACGGCCTTACTCAGCTTCAATGATGACATCGAGCATTTCTGGATTACATACCACCAAAATGCTTTAGTTAGATTTACTACTTTATGCGGCAGAATCTATAAAACTGTGGGCGATTTATGGTACTTGACGAGAAGCGGAGTCCATTCTTTTTTGACTAGTTTCCTATGTTTTTTAATAACATGCCGAATATTTTGATGAGCTTTATCAAACTGTGGCGAGCTACTAAATATTACGAAGTCATCAGCATATTATAGTATCCTTGTAGTGACGGTCCTAGACACGTTAGAATGCTACTTATGGTTATTGTGCACGGTCTTCCAGACTGAGGTTTATGCTATTCTTTGTTGTGTTTTGGATGAGAGGGTACGTAACACTAACATAAAAGGTGTTTGTATCTGCTCGGACAGCCAGGCTGCGCTGAAGGCGCTGAGTTCATGTGTCTTCACTTCCTGGTTGGTGTTAGAATGTTCTAAAAGACTGGAAGAGCTTTCTTCTCTGAAGGATGTGCTTCTAGTCTGGGTGCCAGGTCACATGGGATTTTGGGGAATGAGGGAGGTTGGATAGGTTTGCCAAATTAGGAGGCCTCCTCTTCTTTCATTGGTCCGAGCCTAGTTCCAGATATGGACAGCTTCAACCAGCATTCATCCTTAGATGAGCTTGTTGGTTTCGGCAGTCCAAAAGCTCATCGTGGTCAGACAGGCCATTAGTAGACGTTGCTGAATTTTTCCGGCGCGCTCTCAGGCACCACTGTTGGACTTATGGGCACTTGATTTAAGGAGACATCTCTACGTAATGGGGCTCATGCCGGATCCATTTTGTAGAGTCTGTGAGACAGAGGAGGAAACACCCATCCATCTTATGACTGATTGCCTGGGTTATGAGGAAATTAGGTTCAGGACCTTTGGTCGGAATAGGATGTCTGTGGAAGAGCTTAGGCTATTTCCGCCTAAGGTTATTGTCCGATTTATTCGGACTGCGGTGAATCTTAGATGGATTAGATTCGGATCTGGATTTTTGTTATAGACCCGGTTTGTTGTTGTTTTTCTTGGGGTAGCTATATGGGCCCAGTGGGCCCACAGACAAATAACAATAATAATATGGTTATTGTGTATAAGTATTAGTTCATTTACGAATAGTTATCAGAGATAATTTCCATGATAGCCCTTTTGGTGGTCATTGACGAGGTTTGGGGCGTTCGCCCATCATCAGGATGTTTTTAACAAAACAGTGTGATGACGTACACTTGCACAGAGCAAATTACATTCTGTATGTGGAGAGTGTTAATACATTCTATATCTGGAGTGTATTAACTGAATTTGCACTGAGCAAGTCTGTATTATCACACTGTTTTGACAAAAACATCCTGATGAGGGGCGAACGCCCGAAAAACGGTCGGTGACCACCAAAAGACAGCAGGTACACGGAAAATATCCCTGATGCTCTCCTGTTCTGCGGAACCAACCACAACAACTACAGATAATTGATTAATATTTCCAAGCAATTTAATTAATTCAAATATGCAAAATTAAACTATGAAATTCTCATGGAATACAACCACAGTAGTTAGTTAATAAGATACTGCAGTGTATGTCTTGTATCATTCCCCCAGGAGAATGTTACGTACAACATCCGCACTGGGACTACTACAGTATCCATAGCCAGCTATCTATGGGTTACAGTTCGATAACGACTAATAGTGCGTAACAGTACAATACTGTGTAAACTGTACAAACTATACAATTGATATAACTCTAATTTTCATACTTGCTTGCTGGTCTAACTAATTCGTAATCATAGTTAATGTAAATTTCATGAAGTTTTGTTGTTTTTTTTACGAGGGAACAAAATTATTTGTAAATTAAAAAAAGTTTACCTTTGTTATAAGCCTTTTATAATTTCCCTATGAGCTTATTTATCTGCTTCAGATCGGATAATTCATATATATTTTTAGAATATTTTTCTATCTGTTATGTGTAATAATAATAATAATCGTTTATTTATGCAAATTTACATACATAGTATACAAACTTAATAAACGACACACCTTGGTCTAAGACCGTCAGGCGAGTCCCACAAATGAAAAGAATAATTCCATTAGTACATATTAATTCAATTTAGTTATTAATTCAATTTACAAAAATAAAAGAAATTATTACTTATAATTACTATTACTTATTACTTATAAGAAATTATTATAACAGTGAGCATCTATAATGATAAGCATCCCTAACATAGCCAACAAGTGCAGCCCAATCTCTTCCATTAAATAGCTCAATGCAATGCGGGGTGCAAATCTGTGAAGACCCAAAATATTTAAGGCGCATATCATTGTACTTAGGGCACTCAGTCATAAAATGGTGCAGATCTTCATTACAATTTAGAGCACACATAGGGCATCTCGGTGAACTCTCCGAGTTCCAAGGTTAATACGTTAAATGTAGCATTTCAGATCTGATTTTGATAATTAATTTAGAGTTTTCAAAAGTTTCGGAAAAAAGATAATTATTATTTAGATTAAAGGACAAAAAACGATATAAGGGATGAAAGTTACTATTATTAGCTTGTAATGCAAAATTAGTATTCTCGTTACTGAGCATAGACTTTAAAAGTAACTCGGAGAGGTCACCAAACTGTTCCAGTATGTTCCTATTAATATCGATGACAATATTGTGTCTCTTTAGAAGATCCAACCATTCATTGTACCATCCCAACTTCCTGTCTATCATAGACAAAGCCAGTATTTTTACAAGTCTACAATCAGACATTTCAAATAGAATTTTCTTAATATATTTAACATGTAGACGATATGTGTACATAAACATAGTATTTAAACCAGTCTCTAAATGTAGAAAGTAATTAGGTGTGTATTGCGGCAGACCAAATATCTTTTTGAGAAAGAAGCGCTGTAATTTTTCAACCTCTTCGAATTGTCTGCATCCCCAAACTTGAGCCGCATAGCACATAATCGAACGCGAAATTGCATGAAAGAGTCGAATCTTTGAACTAAAACTCACATCCTTCTTACCATACCATAATAAGTTACCGACACTATTAAGTGCAAATTTAGCCTTGCTTAAATTTTCAGCTAAATGCTTTTTGAAATTTAAATTGAAATTAAATTTTACTCCTAAATAATCGTATTCGTTAACAATATCGATTTTATGGCCACGGAAAAACCATCTTTCTCTATTTGAGATTTTACCAGCATTTGGTTTAAATATGAGCATTTTAGATTTCTTCAAATTAACATTCAAATTCCATTTAGAGCAATAGTTGTCGAGATTCTGAATCATATGCCTCATGATAACATTATTGTCAGATAAGATGACGACATCATCAGCATATGCTAACAATTTAATTTTAACATTGGATACCTTGATACCACCATCAAGCTCACCACCCAAATCATTCAGGAACAGACTGAAAAGGAGCGGGCTGATGAGGCACCCTTGTTTCAAACCCATCGACACCCCAAATTCATTGGTAAGCCCAAATGGGGTCCACACAGAAGTATTTGTTTGGAAGAACATTCCTTTAATCGCGCTTAACATTTTCGATGAGACACCCATATTAGCCAGCTTATAAAAAAGCGCATGCCTATCAATACAGTCAAATGCTGACTTGAAGTCGATGAAAAAAGCATACACCTTTTTATTAGACCCGTTTTGAGCCCATTTCAACCTTATGATGCTCTCCAATGAAAAGACATGGTCGATGGTAGAGTAACCTCGCCGAAAGCCCGCCTGAAACTCTTCCAGTATCCCTTCTGAGTTCACCCAGTTCATTAATCTGTTCTGCAATATACCCGAATAGAGTTTTGACATAGTATTTATAAACGAAAGCCCTCGGTAATTCTCTAGTAATTCTGGGTTGCCTTTTTTATGTAAGGGGAATATTATTGATTGAACAAAGCTGTATGGCACAATTCCGTTGTTATAAATTTGATTAAAAACATTTACTAACTTTTCTAAAAATACCTTAGGTGCATTTATATAAAATTCATATGGGATTCTATCTCGGCCAGGAGCCTTATTTAACTTGGCTTTTGATATTGCAAAATTTAATTCATCCAAATTATTACCCTATCTAACTCCACATTAATCACATAAGGTTCAGCGTACGATATAGTAAAGCTATGCAAAGGTGGGTTTAACATCGTTTTAAAATGCTCCTTAACTTCCTCCGGCTTTCAAGTTGGAAATATAAAACTATTTTTCTTTTTGTAATTATTTTTTGAATTATTTTTCTTTTTATATTTGTATTTTGAAATTAAACTTTCGTTAAATTCTTTAAGTTTCCGTTTGCATACCTCTTTATATAGTTTATTAGCCTCTAAGTACAGAAATTTAATTAAACTGGAATTTGATTTACGAAAAACATTTAACAATTTAAATGACCTTTTCCTTAATGTTAAACAATGACAATCAAACCAAGATTCTTTAAATGGCTTCTTAATTTTCGTATTTAATTTATTTTGTTTGTACCCAAGTTCAGCCGCCTGCCTAATACATTCCTTTAAAAAATCAATTGAGTCATTAATAGCTGATGGCATATCAGATTTATCCCTTATAACCCGCTCCAATTTACTCTTAAAATTTTTCTTATCATTATCCGTGAACAACAATTTAGGCGTATAACGTTATTATTATTCTCATTTTTATCTGTTTCCAAATTTAAACAAAGTTCAAGAGGCATATGATCAGAATACAACTGTGGCAAAATTTTAAATTTATGGACACAATCAAGTAGTGGGTAGGGTACACAACAGTAATCTATGACTGAGCTGCCTCTCGTACTGATATATGTACACTCGCCTTCACAGTCATCAGTTGTTCGCCCATTTAATATACACACATCATTATCCTCACAGAACTCTAACAATTTTTTACCTTCATTATTCAATATACTATCTTTAGACTTTCTACTTAAATTGATGTTTTTAACTTTAATGTCATCAGGTAATATTTGTAAATCAGACAGCCTAGCATTACAATCACCAATTAAAATACAGTTTTTCATTACATTCTGTAAGAAAAAATTCGAAATATCATTGAAATTTTCCTTCCATAGATTACAATTTATATAGACAGGCAACAAATAAAGAGTCTGTTTACTAAAATTCACTTTCAATAGAACTTTACTACCAATTTGAACAAACTCAACATTATGAGATAATCTATTGCTATATCCCATTAAAATTCCACCTCTAGCTCTACCTGGCTTACCCAGTTCTTTCTCAGCTTTAATCCAGTGCAATTTAAAATTATTAAAATAACGCTCAAACTTAGTAATGTCATGTTCAAGAACGAAAGTTTCACTTAAAAAAAAGACATCATAACCAGTAACAAACTCAAAAAATCCCGTATTAGTTAACTTATTATTTAAACCTTTAACGTTATAAGATAGAATATTAATTAAAAAAGAATTACCCATATTAAAACTCATACTGAATGCCTTCCGTGTCCGAGGTACCCTTGTTGAAGCTGAAGACCCGCCTGTTTGCTGTCAGTTAGGGTGTTGACCATTCTCTAAGAACATCCTAGGGGACGCACTGCTGCCATTCCGAGTCTCATTAAAGCAATTAGAGAAATCATGTCCAGTTAACTCAGTTAATGTCTCAAAACCATTACTACCTCCTTCTGCTACAAGACCAAGATCTTCATCCCATTTGAATTTAACCGTGCGGTTATTAGAGGTTAATATTAACACATCACTGCATAGCCGCAGCACGCACCCAGATTTAACTTGCAATATTTTACTTCTCAGGTATAGCAACTTGGATCTTCTAAATCTTGTGAGCAATGACAAGTCCTGATGTATCAATATACCCGTACCCTTAGTTTTATAAATATTAGCCATTATGAGTAGAACTTCCTTATAGCTACTAAATTCTACTACCACCACTCTTCTTCCTAATTTAGTTCGCCCTATAGGGAAAGCTTGAATTATGTTTACCTCAATGGGGAGACCTAGTACATTCTTGCAAATTTCCTGAACCAATTTGTCATACTCGTTACTCTCTGGAATCCCTCTGAATACAAGATTGTTTCTTTTGGTTTTATTTTCTAAATCTGCTATTTTTTCCTTCAGTTGCTTGTTCTCGTTTTTTAACACCACTGGTTCTTCTCTGACCTTTTCAAATCCGACAACTGAATTGTCAATTTTCTCTTCAAGCTTATTCAAATCATCTTTGGTAGCTACCTGCAGCATCTGTTCGCTCATAACTTTTATCATTGTTTTTATTTCATCCACCCACGATGACTGCAAATTAACATTGTCATCATCCATCTTACAATTTTCTTGATTCAACGTTCCTACCAATTCAGGAGAGCTTTGGATACGCTTTCTTTTACTAAACTTGTCTTTCGACAATAAATATTTATCAATACTTTCCTGACTCATTAAATTTAATGACAGAAAAATAATACCAACGAAAACAAACAAACAAACTTGTTTACATCAACAGAGCGCAATAGCAAGGTGAATGCTCTTAAATCTTTTCTATCTTATTATTGTGAACTTTGTCATAACAACAATTATGCCTCACTTTAGAATATATGTTTTATCCCCTCTCTCTTAAACAAGTACTAAACTCACATATAACTTACTAATACTACAAAAACTATAATTTTCTTTCACAGTTTTCTCACATAAAAACTCGATAAAAATTCGCGATTTTTTGTGCTATTATTCACAACACTTAGAGCTAAAGTTATGCCAATTTTCAGCTATAAACTCAAAACATAACCACACTTTATAAAAGAAGCACACGATACGATGTTCACTCTCTGA
>JAAEAF010002279.1:0-35316 GCA_011037195.1 Triatoma infestans
TTGTTCTTCTGTTAAAACCTCGGAATCATCTTCGACCAAAACCTCTCCTGGAAAAATCACATCTCTCCACATTAACCGCCAATCCATATTTATCCTCAGACAGTTCAACATCTCCCGCCATCTCCTCCCAGCGAAGACCCGTCAACTCCTTGTGACCTCCCTTATATTCCCATTTCGACTATGGTTGCTTAGTGTACGGGGGACTCTCTGGAGATCTCGAAGCCAAACTTAAACGTCTTATGAACTGTTTTATTCGTTTTATCCTCGGAATTCCCAGAGACTCCCGCATATCGCACTTCTACCACGAGTTGAACTGGCTCTTCCCTATCTATCGTCGCCAGTACTTCTTAGGCTCTTTACTCTTTCAAGTCATCCAATTTCAAAGACCCTCGTACATCTTTAAACTTCTGAAATTTAAATCGTCTGTCCACACCCGTAACACACGCTCCCGTCCTTTCGATCTTTATACTCCCTCCCACCATACATCCGCTTTTCAAAAATCCTTTGTAATCCGTGCCACCTATTTATGGAACTCCTTACCTTTGTCTATCCGTCGTGCCTCCACTATTGATACCTTCAAGTCCCGTCTTTTTCACCACCTCTTATCCTCGCAAGTCTCTCCGAACCCTTAGAAGATTCCTCTCTCTCCTCCTTATCATTCATGGCTTAATCATTTTCAATAATTATTATTATCAATTATTACTAATGATATATACATAATTGTCAAGGCCAGACATACTAGGCCACTTGTATTTTGTATTATTGTTCCTAAGGGACTTATGTCCCGGAACAAGAATAAAATTTTTCATTTTTTTTTTCATTTTTTTTTTTACATTAATATGGCGATTTAAAATACTCCCCAAAGGCTCTGTTCCAATGACAGTTCTAAAACAATGCTCGAGGAAAACGGCCTTGTTACCTAAACGCTCTAAATATCAAGCCACCCAAACAGCTCAAAGAAATCGACGAAAGATCCTAGAATGAGCGCAGAATTAAAGAAAGTAATAAAGACAAATTTTAAACGAATAAAGCGAAAGGATTGTAGAATAAACTTAATATCCGAAAATTCTTTAGTAATCCCCCGAAACATAAGTGAAAGAAAATTTTAATCTTACATACTATTATAACAAGAGCTATACAACTTCATAAAAAAAAAATGATCCATTTAAATCATTTAAAGTAATGTATAAAATTTTAGGCGTTAAAAAATAATGTGCCAATACATATATATATATTGTGTATAACATTAATAACTCAAAAATCTAGCACGAGTTTAGTATTAATAATTAAGTGATACATGACACTTATTACCCACTTACATTTTTATGGCAACAATAAACATAAAAATAAAAAAAAAAAGGCTGAAATATTTTAATAAAATAACTGTTAAAGTTATAATTTGACGATAAAATAAATTAATTAGGTGATTTAATATAACTTTTTTTTTCTTTTTTTTAACTACATAAACATCATATACATGTATTTAATGAGTTTTATATTAAATATATTCATTTAATTATTTAATAATTAACACTTAAGATATATATATATATCTTATATGTTGAAATTTTTTGAATTCTTTTAAATTACTGTTGGTAATATGATTTATATATTTTGAAATTTAGGTTTATGTTCTTGTTTAGTGTTCATCAGGATAACTACTGTATAAAATTAGTTAATGTATAGAAAATAATTAGATTTGTTACTCAGCTATTGTAGTAAAATAAAAGCTGTTGAACGCCTAAAATTTTATACTTTACTTTAAATGATTTTAATGGATCATTTTTTTGTGAAGTTATTAGCTCTTGTTACAATAGTATGTTACATAGCATGGCTCAAGTGCAGCGGTTTGGTTGCACTGAGGATTGCCTGAGCATACCTCACGGTATATGAGCCAGTAGTTCTTGTAATTGCCGGAATGATACCGTTTCCACTCATTGCCAGGGAACGCAAGATGCTTCACGAAAAGAAGGCAGAAGGGGGTAAGGTGGTTCTCTTCAGGGAGGAGAGGAATCGGATTTTCCGGAGGTGGCAGGCTAAGGGGGCCGATGGACCGCTAGGTTGATTAGGGAGGTAAAGCCATGGACGAAGAAGCCACATGAGGAAAGCCCCTCTGCTTTTACGTCACACAACTCCTGAGCGGGCATGGTTATTTCTGGGTGTACCTGAAAAAGATAGGAAAAGATAGAAAAGGAATGCCTTTACTGCCCCGGCAGTAAAGAAGATACATCCCACATTTTTTTTCGGGAATAGCTGAGAAGTGAACTCGAGGCGTGATTGGGCCGATAGTCCCCAGACACTCTGGTTGAAGCGATGCCGGCTAGTGAGACCAACTGGCAGACCGTAATGAGGCATGCCAGAGACATTCTTCAGCGGAAGAAGCAGGACCTGGACGTGTGCCAAGTGAGGTAATACTGTGGGGAAAACCTAATGGGTAAGGACAGAGGCCTAGTTCTAAAGTATAAAGTAATGCTGGTCACCGGTGAATCCAGGCTAAGCCTAGCAGCAGAGGGGTGTTTTAGCCGGTAGTCCAATTTGGAGTCCGGCACAGCAGCATCTCTGTGTGCGTAAATCGCATTTCACCCCTCAAAAAAAAGAAAAAAAAAAGAAAAAGGTAGTACAGTAGCCATTTTGGTTTTTTTTTTTAATTTCCCTTACTTAGTTTGCAAAAGACTCGGTTATGTCAGACTTTAGAATCTGATTTTTCATTTTAAATTTGAAGCTCATCAGCATTATAAAGTAGTTTTCAGAAATTATATTTGTGTTTTTGGCTATTAATAAATTAGTATAGAGAGATAATTTCAGCTAACTCCAGCATTGTGGACCCAACTAAATATTCAACAATAAAACAAGGATATTTGAGAAACGAAAAATATTAGGATACGATAGGTACTCAGGGATTTTGATACAAAATTATTTAATTGAAACTATAAACTTTACAGTATTGGTTCTTTCGAATTGTTTTGCAAGTTTCGTGATTTTTTTGTCCTTTATATGCAGTACCTATCTACTTACGACACAATTGTACTGAGATCCGAATCACTAACGATTCATAGGATCCGAAGAACGTAGAATCAACCTAGTTACTTGCTACTTAGGCCAGACTAGGGTGGGAGATTCTATATATATATATAGCCGAAATAGCCCTAAAAGAAAACAGTTTTACAAGAGTTTATGACCAGTTAACAACCAGTCAGCACAGTCAGCAACCTACCTACTACCTTCCTATTATTCCCAAAAGGGGAGGGGAGTAAACCCTACGCTATCCAAAGCCCCCTCGGGCCCATATAGCTGCCCCTAAAGAATACCTACCACTGGGACTAGAATGAAAATCCAGGCCCAGGTTTTAACCATCTAAGTTTCACAACAGACCAAACAAATCGGACCAAAATCTTAAAATGACACAGCTTAAGATCCTCTACCGACATCCTATTCCGGCCGAAGGTCCTAAACCTAATCTCCTCACAACCCAAACAATTCGTCATCAAATGCATGGGTGTTTCCTCCTCAGTTTCACAAACTCTACAAAAAGGGTCAGGCACAAGTCACATTATATAGAGATGTCTCCTTAAACCACAATGCCCAGTGAGGAATCCAACCAGATACCTGAGGGAGGTCCGTGAAAGACATCGGACCCCACTACTCAAAGCTCCGTCCGGGCCCCCAATGAGCATTTTAGACTGCCGACAACCCACTGCACTATCCATAAGGATGAGTGCTGTGAGGTCATCCACGTCTGAAAGCCCGACAAACATGTGTCAGAAGACACACCAACAGCAGGCTCTGGACCAATGAAAGGGAGAGAGGCACCTAATTTGGCAAACCTATCCACCTCCTCATTCCCAAAAATTCCCATATGACCTGGAACCCAGACCAGAAGCACATCCTTTATGAAGAAAGATCTTCCAGTCTTCTAGAACATTCCAACACCAATCTGGACGTGAAGACACATGAATTAAGCGCCTTCAACGCAGCCTGGCTATCCGAGCAGATACAAATTCCCTTTAAATTAGTGTTACGCACCCTCTCATCAAAATACAGCAAAGAATTGCATAAACCTCAGCCTGGAAAACGGTGGCCCACTCACCAAGAGGCGCTACCAAATGATCTCCCGTCTCAAAATAGACGGCGGCCCCCGACCTACCATCCATCCTGGAACCGACCGTGTAGCATCGGAGATAATTCTCAGGAATCACACCAGACGGACCCCAGGGTTAACCAATCTTCCCTAGAAGGCAACCTAACCCTGTAGGAATGACCAAAGACAAAAGTCTTCAAATTCCTATCAGAAGGGAAACCTGTAATGGGAATCCTTAAAAGCATCTCACGATAAATGGTAGAATGACCATATCGCTTACCCTGCCAAAAACCTGCCTGTTTAATTCTATAACAGGCTTTCATTGCCTGGTTTTTCACCTCCACAAAAAGAGGAGGAATCCCTAACAAAGTCTCCATAGATGCGGTCGGTGTCGTCCGAAACGCTCCAGTCACCGCCAGACAAGCCAAGCGTTGGACTTCTTCCAACAGCTGCCTAGCAGATCCTGTTTCAATGCGACGCCACCACACCAAAGCCGCGTATACCAATCTAGGTTTAATGACCATACAATAAATCCAGAACATCATCTTGGGAGGATTCCCCAGTTCTTACCTACAACTCTTCGACATTGCCAAAAGGAGATTATCGCCTTTTGATGTTGTGTCTTAACATGTTCCGACCAGTTCAATTTACTGTCGAGAACTACTCCAAGGAACTTCACTGATTTGCTAACCTGTATGGAAGTACCTAACAACCTAGGAGGTGTAAAACCTACTATCTTCCTTCTATGAGTAAATAGATTGCCTGGGTCTTAATAGGATTAATAGAAAGACCCTTATCCTGTGTCCACAATACACCATGTTAAGGGCGCTTTGCATTAGGTTCGAAATAGTGGACAAACAGCGCCCTAACAATAAAATAACACCATCATCGGCATATGCTTGCACATAAAATCCCGATGAATTCATCCTAACCAAAAGGTCATCCATGACGACGCACCACAACTTAGGTGAGAGACAACCCCCTTGAGGGCAACCTCTCCCCACATGTACTATCATGGTGCGCCCGCCAAGGGAAACCTGTATAACCCTACTCCTAAGATAGACACCTATCCAATTGATTAAGACGGGATGTATACCTTTTCGTACCAAGGCATCTTCCAGAGCATCAAACGATACTCTGTCAAATGCCCCCTCAACATCAAAGAAACACCCTATGGCATATTCTTTTATTTCCAAAGCAGATTCTATCCTTCCGACGAGACAATGTAATGCAGTCTCTGTCGACTTCCCCACAATATAAGCATGTTGGTTAGGATGGAGTGGATGATCCCTTAATGGGCCATCAGTAATATACCTATCCACCAACCTTTCCAAAGTTTTCAAGAGGAAAGACATAAGACTAATGGGTCTAAATGCCTTGGGGTCGGAGTAGTCATTTCTTCCCGGCTTGGGAATAAAGACTACCCTTACTTCTCTCCATAATGTTGGTACATAACCAAACATCAAACATCCTTTAAACAATATTAACAATACCTTCGTCAGCACGTCCCCATCCTTTTGCAACAGACAAGGATAAATCCCGTCCGGTCCAGGTGACTTGAAAGGTGAGAAACTTTGTACTGCCCAACTAACTCTATCATGTGTGACAACCTCATCTAAGGTGGATACATCTTCAAGGTCCCATCTCCTACCACCCACCAAAGACGACGCAGCATTTAAACCAATATTATCCGGGAAGTGAGTATCAAGCAAAAGCTGCAGTGTCTCCCCTTCCCCCCTGTAAAGGAACCATCAGGGTATCGTAGGGTACCTAACTGACTGTCCCTATCCTTACTAAGAATCCGTACCAATCTAGATGATTCCTGGAACGAATTTATGTCCTCACAAAAGGATCTCCAGGAATTCCTCTTGGCTCTCCTCAGAGCATATTTATATGCTCTTTTAATCCTATTATAACTATCCCATGATTCCGAAGAATCAGCAAGGACAGCCTTCCTGTATTAGCCCCTTACCTGTCTCCTTAGTTTTTCCAACGAAGAAGACCACCAGGGATTCTTACTATCCTTAACCACCTTGGGAGGACAAGACTCCTCGAATGAGGATCTAATGTGTTCATGAAGAATACCAGCCTCCCTTTCCAATTCCTCTATGCCATCAGGGGCTTCTGATTGGATAGTCAGTTTATCTTCAATAATTCTAGAATATAAACCCCAATCCGCCCTCCTAGGATTCCTATAACTAGCCAGGGTAATTGGATCAATCCCCAGACTAAACCTAATCATCCTGTGATCGGAGATGGAAGCCTCAGGACTCACCCTCCATCCTTAATCAGTCCACTAAAATTCCTAGAAGCAAGGGAAATATCAATAACCTGTCTTCTAATCCTAGTAACAAAAGTGGGTTCAGTACCCCTATTCAGGACCTCTAATCGCGTGCCCACCAGGAAATCCATGAGAGCGCGACCCCTACCATTGGTGTCGCTGCTGCCCCAGACAACATGATGTGCATTCGCGTCACATCCTATTATAATAGGTATGTCATTGGTCTCCGAATACCGAACCAAACCCATGAACTCCTGAGGAGGAGGAGAGGGGCCATCATAGGGGAAGTAAGCCGAAGCCACAACTACGGCGCGACGACGCCCACCAACCCCCAGACCAACCCTCACCGCCACCAAGTCCCGACAGCAGAACTGTCGAAGCAGGACAGCGTCGACACTCCGACTGGCAAAAATACATGCCCTAGGAATGTCCCCGCCATCCGCCACGAACAGTCTGCCATCAACCACACTCAATCCTCGAACCAAACCTTTAAAGGCATAAGGTTCTTGTATTAGAATAAAATATGTATGCAACTTAGCAATACAACGGCATAAGTTAGCCGTTGCATCTTTGCTATGCTGCAAGTTAACCTGAACCATTTCCCCCCTGTCAATCATAGTAATAAGTCAACTAATGTAAGAAATGGAACTTCTGACAAACTTGATAGCAGGCAGGAACAAAAATAAATGAATAATAATAAAATAAATAAATAAACAAATAATAATAAAATAAATAAATATAAATAAATAAATAGACCAATAGATAAATATAAATAAATAAATAAACAAACAAAGAAATATAAATAATAAACAAACAAATAAATATAAATAAATAAATAAAAATGAAAATACCTGCCTTACATATCTTTCCTTTTTCCTTTGACCACGTTTCAGAAATCGCCGCAGGAGGACAAGTCCTCCGCGGCTCCTCCTGACACGTTCTCCTCCAGAGCAAGCCTTCCCTGCCTCTGGATATTTTTCCAGATTCCCACCCATTAGTGCATCCAGGCCCTGGTCACCCGGCTCTGGATGTACAGAGGAATTACCCCCACCACCGGTGGCCCCCTCCTCTAAGGGGCCCCCGGCTGACGAATTTAAAATTAAAAACATATAAATAAAATTAAAAATTCATCTCCAGAGCTCTCCACCCTCCACGGAGCCTCACAATTTGGGACGCTTTGAAGAAGCGCCAGAGCTACCCTAGAGATATAGCGCCCAGGGATTGTGAGGCCCACAATACCCGGGAGCTCACCCATGCGTTCTTTACGCTAGCCGATTGACCAGAGCTGGGTTAGGCTCTGGCCGCCTGTTTAGTGGAGTCAGGAACCAAAGTGGTGTGTTGGACTGCAAGGCACGCCAAGGAAACTTGCCTCCAGCGAGAACCTGCATCCTCAACCACCAGGACTTCCCTCCCCCACGACACAGGTATCCACACACGGCAAACATGTGGGTGGCACCAGCACGTGCCACTGGCGTGTAAGACTGTAACTATGTAAGTGTATAATGTTAAGGCGTTTAGGTGTAAGTGATGCAATATGAATTCCCACGGAGGCTCCGCAGCAAAAGAATTCGCTGCAAGAGATTCAGGCCGCACATAAATTATGGCGACCCAAACAGAGGGCAGAAAAGTCTCCACCAACTCACACTCCTAATGGGAAAACCACTGCACTTGTTAGTCTGTAATTGTAGCTGAGGTACGTGGGAGTGCTAGGTTCCCAAATAGCCCGAAGGCTACCCTCTGCGTTCACCCTCCAACTTAGCCACCCACGCTTCCACAAAGCAGTTTTACAAGAGTTTATGACCAGTTAACAACCAGTCAGCACAGTCAGCAACCTACCTACTACCTTCCTATTACCCAGTCTGTCTCTCTCTCTATATATATATCTCTCCCGCTACTTAACTTCCATATACTTGTAAAGTCCTTGCAGTTTTGTGCGTTCTTTCATTATTCACACTATACACTAATGAAAAGAACTTTCATTTAAAATCCATTGGACTTTCTCTAAAATCCATTCTCTCTAATTCTCTCTCTTTCTCATATCCATTATACAATTATAGGTCTACAGCTTTATATATGAAGGATTTTTTCCGGAGAAAGGATTTCTTCACGTTATGCGTTCAAGGGAGGGTTGTGACGTAAGGCTTTCCACTAAAGTTTCATTTTAATTTAATTGTATTCTTCCAAAAACAATATAAAACACACTGTAAAAAATAAAATAAAATAAAATACCGCTTTAGTGATTAGTATTTCAATTTTTCTTAATTTTCTCAAAGACAACTCATTTAGTTAATCTTGAGGTAGCTAATAAATTAGAAGTTTTATACTAAAAAATGTCTTTTCGATAATTCTATGTTACGCCATTCATATATTATTTGAAAACAATTCAATGTATTGTAAAAACTCTTAAATTATAGAAAATATGTTTGCTGTGTGAATTGCGAAATGTTGGAAGAGAAAAGCATGCAAATAAACATTCTAGACTTTTTTTTGGAAATTCTTCGAATTCAAAATGAGAATGAACAACAAATGAGATAAGTAATCGTAGGTTGCCTCTTATCTCAACTAGCTCTTCTACATAATGGACGAAAATAATAAAAATAGACACAATACGAACATTTCATTTTTTTCAAAACTGAATATCGTCTCATAAAGCTTGAACACAATTTATTATCGATAACAAGTAAGAACATGAAACTATAGAGAAATAACGGATGATCAAAAATAGAAGATATCTTTTCAAAAAAATAACAAAATCAGCAGTTTTTGAATTATTTATTTAATTTCTTTGTTCGCTAATAGGTATGATATTAATATATTTCTCTTTTATTTGAAAATAATATTTTGTTTTTTAATACACGCAACTTGTTGGAAACTATATGTTCTTATTAAAAATAAGGGAGCTTGAAATTTTTTATTCCTTTAAGGTTGTTGAACTCTTTTCTAGTTATAACTATTAATTATTTTTCCAACATGGAATTATGTATAAACATGAACCGGCTCTTGATTATTTATATGTTTAATTAACCTACAATCAAATTTAAAAAAAAAAAACTTAAATAGTAAAAATAAATAAATAAAATATGATATTATTAAAATAGTTAATTACTTAATGGCTGTTTTTTTTATTAAATTCAATCTTTCTTTAGTTATAATTGGAGTAATTAAATTTTCTAAAAATTATGTGATAATAATTAGAGAAAAATTACTAGATTATGATGCAGCTACTGATTTAAATATCGCGACGGTCTTTTATTTTATTTTTTATTTTTTCTAAAACTAGATCAAAATAACACAGGGCATTATTATGTATAATTAATAAAACTTTTGTTAAAAAAAGAAAGAAAGGTAATTATTTATGAAAGAAACAAGTTAAATTTTTGTTATCCAATAAGAATTTTAAAATGCCATTGAGGAGAGTGAAGGAAAGGACAAAAAAAAAGGAGGTGTTTAAAAACTGGCGGCATTATTTTTTATGCATTAAGTATTCATTTTATTCATGATTATATTAAATAATTTATATATGAATTCATACAATTAAATCAACGAACAAATAATAATAAATTTTATTTTGAAGTTCATGTCAACTAAACTTTGTTATTAACATCATCATCATCAACATCAGATGACTTTACAGCCCATTTAGAGAGCCTTGGTATCCTCCTCTTTTCAAAAGTTTTTTTCCAGCTTTCTCTGTTTTGTGCTGCTGTCCTGCAATTGCTGATTCCTAAAAAATATAAGCTGCGTCTCTACTTGCACCCTGTGATCATCAAAGCTTTGGCCTCTCCACTTGCCTCTTTCCATGTAAAAATTCCTTTCCGGCTCTCCCAGCGTTAGTAACCTCTTCCATCCTTATCACATATACCGCCCAGCATAGCCTGCTCAATCTTATTACTTTCACTAAGTCTGGTTCTTTATATAAATCCCCTAGCTCCTGATTAGACCTCTTGCTCCAGAAGTCATACTCACCAACTGCGCCATATAATCTGCAAATAACTTTTCGTTTAAAGATAAACAGATCTTCTTCATCCTACTTGGAGAGAGAGTCCAGTTCTCAGAGCCATCTGTTAAAACAAGCCGTATGGCGGTTTTATAAAGAACGCTTTGTACTTCCAAAAAATAATGTTGCTCTTTAAGTATATCTGGAGGCCGAAGTAGCTTTTATTGGCGAGCGAAATTCTCCTTTTGATTTCTAGGGATGTGTCATGAGTGGCAGCGATCAGCGAACCTAGATACACAAAGCTCTCTTTTTCTGTTCAAACATATATGGTCCCAAGAAAATCTGTGAAGAATAGGTGGCCCTCTATGTACATGTATTTGGTCTTACACTGGTTTATTCTCAGTCAATTTTTTTTTTTTTTTTTTTTTTTTTTTTTTAGCAGCAGACATTAATTTCAAAAATGCTATTTCCGAGGCTCTCTGGGACCTTGCAATTATATCTATATCGTCCCCACATAAGCTAATATTTCTACCAGTCTATTAAATAAAGTGTTATGATCTGGATCCCAGCATCTCGCACCACTTTTCTCGAGCGCCAAATTAAATAGCAAACCGGCCAATACGTGGAGGCTCCAACCATAAGTAATAGTTTTATTTATGTGCATTCCTAAAATTTAAAGAAAATCTTTGAAGCCGATTTTTTCGTTAAAAACCTAAAAAGTCTCAGGAAACAAATCAGTGAAGTCGTCAATCCGATTCACCAAGGGAATTTCCGCAATGCATTTAATTTACCTTAACAGGTTTTTTTTTTTTATCTTATACCAGTGTCAGGGATATCGCTCATCTTCTTTCTGAGAGCCCAATAGTGTAGAAATCTGCGATGCCAGAATGTAGCATGTATCTCTTTGCATACAGACGGCAAAGAGCTTCGCAGATCTGGAGATGGTCTGAGTCCATTATACCTTAATAGTTGTAGAATCATTTTTACATAGAAGTGTCAGTTAACAGAAATGTTTAAATCATCAGAGACATTTTCCGTGATAGCCTGCTTCATTACACTACACACGTTAAGATACTTAGCCTCACTAGCTCCATCGTTGTTGTGTAAACTGAATTTGCTCTGTGCAAGTCTGTGTTATCACACTGTTACCCTGAAAATGGGCGAACGCCCGAAACCGGTCGATGACGACAAAATGAAGCAGGCTATCATGGAAAATGTCTCTGATGCTTTCCAGCTCTTCGAAACCAACAACCACAACAACGAAAAGTTTAAAGTTTCAGCGTTCATATTCCAATAGCTGTCAAAAACAATTTTCCTAGAAAAATGTTTCAAATAAAAGTGATAGGCCTATTATACATTGTGTGGGTAGTTAGCATTCAAAGTTTTGTTAAAAAAAAAAAAAAAATGTTCTTTAAAATTAATGAAAAATTGAATGTGCCCTGAATTTGAATTTTTTAAGGCAAACATATAGACCATTCGGTAAAAACACTTTCTTCATATTCAGGGAACCTAATTAAGAAATAAAATAATCTATCTTACTTTGAAACTAATCTAATGAGAGACCTAGAGAAAATTAAAGATTCTCCATTCCAGTCAATTTAAATTGTATTTCAATAAATATTGTTTAATTATATACATTTACTTAATCATTCTTGATTAAAATTTTTCAGAAATGATATAAACTAATTTAAGAGAATTTAAATTTAGGGAAAATGTAGAAATTATACTATATATATATATACATTAAAATTTTTGGTAAATGACGATTTGCTCAGTTTCAAGAAATAGGTCAATTCATAAATTTATAACTGAATGATATATTGGATCATATACGAGCGTATTTTATAAAAGAATTGTTCAAAAGAATATATATATATTTATAATATATATGTAATACTGAACTGAATGAATGTATGTATTAGAAAGAAAAGAATAATAGGAGAAAATTTCCACTTGGTGCCAAATGAAAGAAAAACTCAGAGAAACCATGAGAGAGAGCGAGCAAAGAGATATATCACTTTCTTTCTTTTAGTTATTATTATGTAGGCTAACGCATGCGATTTGGTTTTTTTTTTGTTTTGTAGGTATATGTATTATGGTGTTTGAGTATGTGTGTATTTTGAGATGTCATGAGATAAGTCAACTAACAAACGCCATTGTTGTATTTGAATTGAATACGACCTCTCTGTTTGTGAACAACGGTTGGGGGGTAGGGGGGTAGGAATAGGATAGAAGCTTTTGTTGAGAAAATGGGAATAATGCCCACTGTTGACCAATGGCAAGTGTAGATAGAAAAGGAGAGCAATAATGTTAGAAAGAGAGGGAATGAATGAAAATCTAGTAGAGCAGACAAACAGAAGCTACTTGGATGAAATCCAAACAGTAATGGTCAATTGGGGATAGTGATGTCAATAACGTTCTCACTTTACCGTCGTCTATTTGTATGATCTGTACTCCACTCCGTCTTCAAACGTTTTACAAGTACACATATCTAGGTACACACTTTTATAGCCGACATTATTATTTTTGACATATTATATGAAAATTAATGTTAATTAATTTTCAAATAAGAGTGCTTGTTAAATTTACATATTATTATTATTATTTTTCTCTCGTTGAATACTACTTCAGGAATATTATCTCATTTCTAGTTGGGAAGTGCATAATTTTAATAATAAGATCTCAAGCATAAACTGTTTAAACTGTAGTTGAAGTATTTTATTTGTATCAAATTTATACAATCATTAAACGTTTGCCTGTCATATTATAATAATCTTTAACCATAATTGATATGATTTAATTGACTAAAAAAAAAAAAAAAAAATCTAGTGTGATACACTCGTACAACTTTCTCTTATTCCAGTTTTCAAAATTGTGATTGACAAATTTTATGAAAATGGAGAAAATCGCAAGAATTAAAAAAAAAAAAAACTGTTCAGTAAAAACGCACTTCCGGTTTACTAATTTTCTTGAAACTTGGAGTTTTCGCTATCTATTTATTTCTAAACTAATTTTGTTCTGATGGTAGATTTGTAAAAAATCAACTGCTACCTGCACTTTAGAAAAAACAATCCCACAATCCCCCTCACCCCTTAAATGACTTTACCAGAAGAAATGTTACAAATAAAAGTATATATGTAGTGTATTTATGTAGCTTTAACAAGTTTAAAGAAAAATAGTTGGTGGTCATTTCAGAGAAAATAGCAGAAAACTAAAAAAAAAAAAAGGGGGCGGGTGTTGGTGCAGTGGTTATGAGCATGGACTTGTAAGTGGGAGGACCACAGTTCGAGTCCAGCATATAACTAAATTTTATATTTGTTTAAAAAATGTTAATAGTAAAGTAGGTGACTTCCGCCCCCGTCCACGACACCTAATTTGGTAGTTGGACGTTAAGCCCGCCTGAAAAAATAGGCATTACTTTACCTTTGTACCTTACTAAAAAAAATACTTCCTAGTAAAAAATGCACTTCCGGTCATTCGATTTTTTCCAAACTCAGAATTTCAACAACTTATTTATATATAATTAATATTATTTAGATGATAGTACCGTATAATAAACTAAAATAGCAATTTAGAGGTAAATGTAACCTCATTCCACACTTATAAGAACCCCTTAAATGTATTTTCCCGGAGAAATGTTACAAATACAATTTGTAGCAATTTGTATGTGTACTTAGTTGCTGTACTAAGTTTCAAGAATATCGTTAGAGCCATTTTTAAGAAAATCGCAAAAAACATTAAAAAATTCAGTAAAGTGGTATACTTTTGGTTGAGGAATTTTGATAGATAACCTACTGTCCGATCCCATGGTGATACCTACGCAGAATAACAAGCTTGAAATTTCTATGATTATTTTTATTTTTGAGCTATGCTGTTCAAATATACATACACTAGCCATTTTCTAAAAACAATTTTTTTGGACTCAGGGGACCACAAAACTGATATTTACGGTGAAAACTTGATATCGAAAATTTGACACGATTACTAGGAATAAGAGAAAGTAAAAAAAAGAAAAAATATGCATACTATTGCAAGACAATATACAGACAGACAGAAAAATACTGCAGTTATAATTAATAAGAAAACACATATGTATAGATATACATTTCTTTCAGTACCCAACAAAACTTGAATACAAATTTTCTAAATTATATATATACGTAATCCATATATAGGGTGAATTATTATTAATGGGGGCCAAGATTGTTATTATTATTTTAAGTGAATATGTTGATTACTAAAATAAGCTGGTTTAATTCTTTGATGGTCTAAACATGTAAGCAGGACTATTTTAAGTTCTGGATTTGGGAGTATAACCAAACGAACTGGCTATAACCAAAAATAAAATAAAAGAAGACGATATTAAAGAATAAATAAATTAAAGTAAAAAAGTCATTGGAACATTTAATCTCTTTGACAGAAGTCTGCTCCATTCTACATTTCTACATTTATATGCTTATATTTATATGCTTATATAAAAAAAAATTAAAAAAAAAAAATTTAGCAGTCAAAATACTTTTCTACAGTAGATCATCACCTGCCTCACTAATATTAGTCGAAATATTTCTTCTCGCGGTCTACAAGATATATTCTATATAAGAATTAAACCACAAGTTGCCGAAAACGTACTGGTCAAAATTACACATATATCGTGGTAAAAAACCACATAAAATGCACGCAACTACAAATGCCATCATTATTGTTGTTTTTAAAGAAATACAGAAACTATCAAATTCTCTCAGAAAATTTATTATTTATAAATTTAAATAAATTTTCGTTTACTATTTCAACAGCAAAATTTTGCAGAATTGAGTTTTTCTCTGAATACATATTTTTGTGATGATACCTTAGAGATTATTAAATAAAATGTATTTGTCCAAAATTAAGTGAGGAAAGTCTTGTTGGTATACAAATAGAATATCAAGCTTGAACTTTCTTTCAGTTAAACTGGCATCTTCCATACTACCTATGGACTTGCATGTATGTCAAGTCCAATTATGTGCTAATCCTACTCTTATCGTAAAGTAGATTATGCGTTGATTTCTTTTTGTAGACAAAGAGGAGTTGTAGACAAAGAGGAGTTGCTACGACATCATTCCATTACAATCGACAATTTCTATACGACTCAACGAGGGTATCAGTAACTCTTCCAGAACATTGCATCATTGTTTTGTGAATGTATAAGCTGTAGCTGGTAAATAGCCAGGTTCCAGCAGTAATGCATGCAAGATTTGATGATACATTCTGTTAGATGAGAGATAATGGCGGGTGTGGTGATTGCTACAAGGCTCACTAAGCTGAGCCATTGATCAGCCTGTTCATGACCGTAAAAATCTACTGTGGTTTAGTACTGGCAATTTCGTCATGTACCTATGAATAGTCATAACTTCCCAAAGTCGAATTAGGTACATCGCGACAGCTTCAGCTATTCACTGATTGAACTCAACCATTCGCATGTGGCATCCAGCCTTCAGTAGGCAATGTTTATGATAGTTTGGTAGCTGGTAATGCTTATGATAGGATAGTTTGAAGCATAAAGCTCGAAAAAATCCCACTCAATTTCTAGTTGTTACTGAAGAAGATTCAGATTCAAACAGATTACGATAATTTTTTCTATTTAGGTCGAGATCTCACTTAAAAAGCATTTCATCTATTTTTGTCTATCAAGTGTTTCGAGGCTTTCATCATCGAAGTTTAATGCCTAGTCTAATAATCTAGGAATCTTGACTCTCGGAAATGTTCCTGTTATAGTCTTCTCAACTGTGTAGGGAGTTCATTTCTGTCTGAATTACTAAAGTAGATATAGGAGTCGAGATAGTTTCTTCTGTAAATTGCTTTGAAGAATATTAAAGATATCTAAGAACTCGGAGGTCCCGATTTCCTCCATGCTGCCCTTAGATTTACGCTTCCTAGGAGCCTCTACAGATCACTATCCGATGATGGGCAATGTTGTCTGTATCTAGACACTGCTCAGAGGCTGGCTGTGCACAGAAGGCTGCGGGAGCACAATAGATCTTTCAGGTCGCATAACCCTTAAAAAAAAAGGTATCCAAGAGATATCAGAAGTAGTAAGAAGCGCTTCACTTACTCTAAATACACAAAAAAACTATGAATTGAAAAACTAAACATCTTAAAAAGCATAAAAAGAAAATATTAAACATAAAACTTGTATTTACATTTTAATTGCTTTATAGTTTAATACAGTTAAATTAAAAATAAAAAAATTGCAGATATGTTTATCAATTATGGACAAAATGAAATTTAAAAAAGATTAGCTAATTTGACATCAGGATAGGAGGAGAATCTTGCTAATTAATAAAAAAATGCATTTCTAGGATGAAATATCTTTATCTTTGATGTAACTAATATGTAAATGGCCTTATTAAAATATAAATTCTGCCTAATTATAACCAAATTAATGTTATATGTTTAAAAAATGATGGATTATAAAACAACATTTTATTTAAATTCACGTGATTAATTAGCTGTAGGTACGAGTAAATAATGTACGCTCTGATAGATCTCATGAACATTGATAAAGCGATAAAGTTGGAATTAAAATGATGCGAATCGCACATTTATTTATGTACGTAAGCAAAAAGGAAATAAAAGTAAAATGAATGATTGTGGTATAAAATAATGATATCACTTTTAAAAAAATGTTGAAAAATAAAATTAAAATTAAAAATTCTTCAACGTATTATTATTATTATTATTATTATTATTGAAAAATATGAAGTGAAAAGAGGCTATATTTAAGATTTTAGTTTTGTTTTTGAATTATGATAGAAAATAGTTAAGTTATATTATGTTGAAGACTGTGGACAAGATTGGGAGTGAATGAGTAGGCGTGATTGTGGAGTCAGGGAGATACTAATTAGCACATCACAAGAAGTCTATCCGAGACTATGAAAGTGGTAGAAGAAGACGAAGAAATAGAAGAAGACTAGATTCATAAATGTATTCATGAGGGACTCCAGTGGCAACGGCGGTTTGTATGTGCTGTGTGATACCCGGGCTGTTAGAGAGCGGGGGTAGACCGGTTCACGACAGAGGAAGACGTCAACAACCCTGAAGCAAGTTTGTTGGCGAGGGCATGCCGGGGCCAGTCTCTGTAGTTCCTTGTGTGCGTGTGTTTGCTGCCGCTAGTGCACCAACTCACCACTTTAACACTCTCAAGTATCCACTATTGTCCTCCATTCAACTATCACATTCAATTCCGATATACATAGACAGACTTGAAATATGGTACAGTCTTTGTCTGGGCAGATCTATAGATCAATTTTCTATTGCATTCAAAAAAATTCAATCATTCGCAGATTTTTAATTATAATAATCTTTATTCAACTTGAATTTAATTTGATCAAAATTTCATATCATTTCTCATTCGCCACAGTAATATTTGCAATAGTATATGTATATTACGTGTACTAGTATTTAGTATGTGGATGCTAAAATGTACCAGTAATTGAATTATCTGGAACTTGTAATAATTACAGTATGGTGATGCCTGTAATTTAACCACGTTCAGATAAAACTTATGTCTAATAAGTTGTATAGGATAATACCCTTCAATTATATCTATGCTAGTGCTAAGGGTAAGCAAAAGTAATATAAAAAATTTCGATTTTGAAAAAAAATTGTCAATTATAAGTGTCGATATAAACTTCACTTTCGACTTCTTGACAAACGAACAAAATTATCACTAAACAACCAACGATTTATCTATATAACAATACTCAAACCAGTTTGGAGTACAGCAAACCATGAAATAACTCAAAACCCAATTCTCCCAATCAAAAAATTCTTCGTCAAAGCACATCTGCTCCTTACTTTGTGTCAAACAATAACATACACCGTAACCTTCTAGATCCATATGTTTCCGAAGCAATAAGATCCCGCTACATCACTTCCCAATCCTCTAGTGAAACACTACATGCCATATTCACAGCACCCGAACATTTTCCACGAAGCTTGAAGCGCCAAAGACCGCGTGATCTTCTTGTTGAAGAAAGTGCCAGTGCACGGTGAATGAAGTTTAGTGCCTTTTCTTTGGGAGTTTCACTAATAAGTGAATTTTTCTCTCATGCTCAGGATATTTTTATTTATCATATAATGGCAGTTTCAATTATTGTAGATTAATGCATTTTTTTCGCATTAGGGGACCTCAAAACATGTCTTCAAAACTTCGCAAAAAAATGGTACAAATTGTCAGCGAGGATATCATAGAAACATGCACCTAACCGTATAACAGCCAAAGGTGAGGACAAGAAAAGCAATATCCACTAAGGATCCATCCTGCCTCCTTTTTAATTCTTCTCTGTTACACCCTACTCAGCCAGACCCTCTTTAAAAAATCATCGATGGTGCTATTAAGAAAGTCCCGACAAGTGATCACGCCCTGCGATGTATTTAGTACCTTGTGGGGATTTGTTTCTAATTCTGCATCCATGTATCTCTGTAGCTTCATAATAGATTGGACTTGAACGCGGTTATTCGCCATCTTCATACAGATGGAGCCATCTTCAAGTTTCCTCACACTTATAGTTTTGCCTAAATGACTTTTTATAAATTTGAATAATTTTGAAGCTACCCGTATATATTATAAATGTAGTGGAAGAACGAAATAGAAAAATATTAGTTTAGAGTTTCGAATATTTTATAGTATCCAAAATAGTATCTTTTCAATATTTTATAATTATCTTAGTGCTGTGAATTTAACTTCTAAAAGAGTGTATTTTAGTGTCAGGTACTATAAATTCGGGTCATGGCAAATAGAAAAACAAAGGCACAAAATCCCGTTAGGTTAATTGTTTTGTACAAGAAAATTCCCCCGCTAGAGAGAGAGCAATTCCAAAGAACAGAGTCTTTCAAACAAGGAAGTCTGAATTCTGCTTCCTAAGCCAGAACAGTACACTTCAGGAATCGCTCAGTGCCAATGATAGATATTTGCCTTTATTCTAGATATACTTCTGATTTATAATTGTGATACTGTAATGTACTTAAACTTGCTTAAAGAATAATATATGTATTTATAAAACAGTGTGATTTATTAATTATTCTTAATACTTCTATCTCTATCTCAAACAATTAATACAAGCCTTTATACAAAATCGCTCGTGCTACACAACCAGCTACTACTTACTACAAATACACATCACACCATAAACATTACATAGACAAACTAAGGGCGTTAGGTAGTTGCATTATTTCAAAGATTGACGCATCCGAATTTCTTCAAAAAAAATAAAAGAATTTGAATTTATAATTTCTCGAAAGGTAATTTATTTTTAATAATACAACGTGATCATTTTGTAATATCTTAAAATATGATACATACTTTTATATTTTTGTGTTGTCACAAATTTATTCCTCCAAATTACTAGATTGACTAATACAACATCATAACAACGAAGATAGTATCTTAATGCAATTTAATGAAACGCAATAAATTTCAACTAGCAATAATAAATAAAATTACATAACACAATTTATAATAATAATAAAATTCATAATATAATAATAAATAAAATTCTCGTAATGACTTATTACCAATTCTAAGATAAGTAATAATAAATTTTAGGCGCAACAACCATGTAACCAACCAAAATAAAGAATGTCCATAAATGAATGATACATTACACTAAAAATATATGGAACTAAAGAGAAATCTCTGAAATAAAATCATGGTTTTTTTCCTTATTAGTTGACCTGAATAAAAAATATTATTTTGCTAAAATTAAACTAATGATTTTAAGTAATTAGAAATTGATTTCATTTCCAGCGTATTTTTTTTTTTTTTTTTTTTTGAAGTAAGAAAGGATGCTTGTGGATATGCATTTTTGTTTAACTCCCTTATAAGTATTTGCAGGAATATATATCCAGCTTATAAGGGAATAACCAAAATTTGAAAATTATTATTAATATTAGACCGGGTGCCGGGCGGCATGGGACCTAAGCCTATATGGCTTTTATCCCCCTGATGCCCCCACGTTCCTTAAATAGTCTCCCCCAGTAGCCTACTGGTGAGTCTGCAATATCCCAGGATATCCTTTAATTCCAACTCGCCCAAGCAATCTTGCAAGAGTGGGATACACTACATACACTCTACACTTTCCAGACAAGGACAAACACAGTACACAAACCAGGGTCTACGTCCCTAGTTAGTTGGCGAAAGCCAAGGGAGAAGGAAGGGATTAGCACAGTGGTAGCGCGCTGGACTAGCAAAGCGGAGGTCCCGGGTTCGAATCCAGCAAGCTGCCCTTAGATTTTCTCTTCCTAGGAGCCTCTACAACTCACTGTCCGGTGATGGGCAGTGTTGTCTATAGCTAGAGAACACTGCTTGGAGGCCGGCTGTGCATTGAAGAAGGCTCCGGGGGGCACAATAGGTCTTTTAGGTTGCAGTGCAAAATCACCTACAACAATCTACAATCTACAGCGGTGCTAGCCCTACAGGAGGAGAGTTTTACAATATTTTACGGCCAGTTTACAACCAGTCCGTAACCTACTACCTACTCATCACTCAGCCAAGTCTGTCTCTATATATATATATCTCTCGCTACCTAATTTCTCCAAAACCCATTCTCTCTAATTCTCTCTCCTTCTCACAGCAGGAAGAGAAAGTAAAAACTGGTGAAATACTGACACAATTTTCTCATATTATAATTCTTGTAATTATAATTGTAATAAATAATGCGTTTCTTGAAATTTAAAATTTTTGTTAAATATTTAATTGGCTTTGTGATTATAAGCCGGCTAAAGAATTGACATTACATCGAATTTATATTTTGTAAAAGACGATTTTTTTCGGATTCTGAAAACTTCAAAGAATGTAATTCCATGGAATATTCGATATCAAAAATTTGTCATGATTGCAATATTTCCTCTTTGCAGCAGTAAAAAAAATTAAATAAATAAAAAAGAAAAAAAGAAAAGTAAACCAAGTAAACAGTAAGTATCCCATGCAACCATGAATAAAAAAATAAATAAATAAATTATCAATAAATCCTCTAAAACGATTTTGTATCGTTAGTGGAGGTTTACAAAAAAACTAAATAGAAAAAAATTAATTTAATTAATATTAAGAAAAAAGATCAATAAAAGTTGTAATATAATAATAATAATCTGTAAATAATTAATGCAAACAACATCAGATGATGGTGTAGAATGATTGCAAAGTAGAGAAAAGAAAGGTGTACATAATGGATCAAGATATCATGAATAGAACTTATAGTAAGGTTTATACTAGGCCATATAAAAGTAGTAGAGTGTACGCCCTCTTTGTGAAGTGTAAACATAATGTCTAACTCACATTTTATGAAGTGCTTAACTATATAATTACTATGCTATTCATGTCAGTTTTCCTTACAAATTTGTAAAAGAATGGCCAACCTTTAAATGAATTTTACTTTCAATCACACCCTATGTCAACAAGCTCGTTATTATCCCATGAATCTGGTTAAAGAATACTTGTTTATTAAAACAAACAAAAATAAAATATCTGTGATATGAAACACTCACATGACTTTAACTTACTGCGATTTACCTGGTTATAATTGACAAAATTTCGTTCAAACATGGAGTTTTTACCAAATTTACCACACTTCAATATTATATTGCAAGGACACTAAAATAGAACAAACTGGGGGGAAACATGACCTTCCACCTCTCCTCCAGTATCACTCTAAAAATATGCTAACGTAATTTTGGCAACACATTTAATTCTTATTAACATTATATAGACGAAAGAATCGTATTATGGAAATGGCACTTCAAAGAAAGTCTATCACCATCCTTCCCCAAAAACTTATTAACTTGAATTTTGCCAGTAAAAATGTTTCAAATAAAAGTTGTAACACTTGATATCTATAGTTCATATAAGTACGAAATGTAAAGAAAATCGTTGTTCCACGTTTCCAAGAAAATAGCAATAAACTAAAAAAAAAAAATAATAATAAACGTATTCAGTAAAGTAGTACTTGCGATTGACAGATTTTGACCAAAATATTGTTGATTCTATTAGTACTTAAAATGCAGGATTTGTAGATAACGGAAAGAAAAGTATGCGCTGGCGAGATCGGGCTTGAAGGAAGTTTTCGTAGGTCCCCGAACCCTTCTGCGGTTTGTCCAGAAGCCTGATTCAAATTTCCATCAAAGGTTGGATGGAAGACTAGCGCCTGCAATGGTGGGAGGGAAAACCAGGAAAAGGCAGGTGAAACTCTTTATCAAGCAACATTCGCCTAAATTTACCAGAGGATAATAGGATGGGTCTACTAGCGGGACATTGTAGGTTGAATAGGTACTCGCACCAGCTACTACTTACAAAGGACGCGATGCTCCGGTTCCATAAGGATAAGGAAGAAACCTCGGCACATATTCTTTGTAAGTGCACCGGCCTGATGAGGATAAGAGGTTTCTTCAGTTGGGAGTAACCCCGAAGACGGAGCGCTTGATGACGGAGCGCTTGAAGACTGAGACGTGCTTATAACCAATAAGGGTCCAAAAGCTTTGCGGTTTCAGAATTTGTCACATACCCAGCGAAAATTATTATTATTTATAAAACAATAATTAGGCCGGTAGTGATGTACGGTAGCAAGACATAGACAATGACGCAAGAATGTGAAAATATGCTTAGAATATGGGAAAGAAAAGTGTTGCGGAAAATATACAGCCCGGTACATATTAACGGTGAATGGAGGATCCGAAAAAAACGAGAAACTCAAGAGACTGTACGGAGAATCCAACATGGTTTCTTGTATCAAAAAAGAAAGATTGAGATGGCTCGGCCATGTTGAGCGGATGCCCCATCACCGAGTACCAACGAAAGTTTTGTATGGACATCCGGGGGGGGGGGGGGGCGCTAGATGTAGAGGTCGTCCCAGAATAAGATGGCTGGATAACGCAGAAAGCGATTTGCGGAAGGCAGGTGTCAGAAGATGGCGCCAAAAAGCCAAAGGTAGGGAATTCATTCTCTCTTGAATGAGGTCCAGGTCTTATTATAGGACTGTAGCACAATAATAATAATAATAAGGGGAGGGAGGGACGGGATTAGCTAAGTGGTTAGCGTACTGGACTCCCACGCAGAGGACAGGATTCGAGTCCACCTGTGCTACCCTTAGATTTTTTCTTCCTAGGAGCCTCTACAGCTCACTGTCCGGTGATGGACAGTGTTGTCTGTAACGAGAGAACACTGCCCGGAGGCCAGCAGTGCACTGAGATGTCTCTGGGCGCCAGTGACCATAGATGTTGACGTGCCTTAACGCCCGTAAGGGGCATGTGCTGCATGCAGTTACTTGGGGAGTAGCGACCCCAGTTAGGTTACCACAGTTTAATACTCATGCACTTCGTCAGAGCAGCACACAATATACTAAAACTACATGCACACTACACTTTACAGACAAGAATAATAGTCTGTAGTACACAAACTAGGGTTCCGTCCCTAGTTAAATGGCGAAAGCCAAGGAAGAAGGAAGGGATTAGCTCAGTGGTAGCGCACTGGACTAGCAACGCGGAGGCCCCGGGTTCGAATACAGCATGCTGGCCTTAGATTTTCTCTTTCTAGGAGCCTCTACAGCTCAATGTCCGGTGATGGGCAGTGTTGTCTGTAGCTAGAGAACACAGCTTGGAGGCCGGATGAGCATTGGAGAAGGTTCCGAGGGGCCATAATAGATCTTCCAGGTCGCAGTGCAGTAATCCACCACACAATCTGACGCGCCTTAAAAGAAAAAATATTGAGTTAGTACTTTCTGCAATTTTCCGCTTTTGAGTTATGCTTACGACAAGTAAGACTGATAAGTTTCTAAAAACCATTTTAATATGTATAGTAAGCATTGTAAGAAAGCAGAATGAGATTAATTACAAGATTTTTTAAATTTTTATCATTAAACAAAGCGCTTTTCAAATTTAGCAGCAGTCGAAAAAATTATTTTTATTGTGATATCACATGTGCAATAAAGCCCACAGACAGACGGACAGACGGAGAGTTCTTTCTTAATCCCTAAAATCATTTAAAACTTTAAACACGTCGTTACTGTAATGACATGGCAAAGTCATTGACATCAGCAAAGTACACCAAAGAAATAATTTACAACTAGCGGTTCCAGCCAGCCGCTATCTTAACAAAGGGTGAAAACAGTGACACTGTTGGCCGCCGACAGCCGCGGTAAACCAAACAAACAACAAAGCCTTTTCATCAATTCTCACATCAAAAGGCAGGCACCGCGATAAGTATGGCCATTAAATAAGGTCAGAAAACTACGAAGGTCGCACAAGGCCGCACACTAAGACAGATGTCTTGGTGTGAGTGTGAACAACAGTATATATAAACTCTATGATATACGACGAGGATTATCATATCATCTACAACCATACGAGCACGTCTATATACACGAGCGGCAGTTTACGCGTCTATATACAGTTATATTCAAACTTATCATTCTCTTAGTTGTGCAGTTTAGTTAGTTATTTTATCATTCTAATTTATCTTCTATTTATTACTAAGTATTTTATTATAATTATTAGTTACCATTTCTAACGTTCAAGTATTGTTCAATTATAGTTATTTTTATATAAACCGTTTAATTATTCGAGCACTAACTTCCCAAAATCTCTCAACTAACTTCCGCCCTCTTCAAGACATCTGCTACTCCAGGAATCACACATCAAATGATTCCATTACATCTAATATCTGATTCCATTACATTACTAAGATGAACGTTTTCACAAGTTGTCCCATTGTGGTGGGGGATATAATATTACTTAATGATCGACAATCTCCACTCACCTGTTCTGAATTATATTTTTCATGATGGCAGAAACATATAATTTCATTTTCTTTTTTTTTAAATTACCTCCTTCCCTTATTGAGGCTTAGTTTATTATTTGTTACTTAATAAATGATTAATTTATTTGTAATTACATAACCAACATTGCAACATTAATAAAAATAATTCCATAATTAAAACTAAAATTAAAGAAACGAACAGTTGTTATATACAAATGGAAAATAAAATGTTTTATTAAAACAATGTTCGTACTTCCATATTAAAAATTCAGTCAGCTAGAATAGACGCACAGCTGATTTTTCCTTCGTATTTGTGTGCATGTACGATGGATGATAATGTTGTTATTATCTATTGTAATTCTTACAATGTAACAATATAATTACATTACAGAAAAATATATATTTCATGATTATTGTATATGATGTTCATTTACATTTCGTTAATTACATACTTGTTACTTACATATATATCTATATATTTTTTTTTTTTATAGTACACAGTAGAATAATTATAATATACACGTACGAATATTTTACTAATTTGAAATAATGTTTACAAATGTTACGACTAACCAATCATATTTTTAATTATAAATTTACATACAAATAGAAATCATAATTAAACAATAAAAAATAATAATTATACACGAATTAGCATTAATTATTACGTTAGTTACGTTTGTTTTATTTTAATTAGATTTTTCATGTTATTTACTTTTTCGACCATATATTTATTATGTCTATGAGTGCAATGTGCAGTTTTCCCCTTTTGATGATTTAATTACCTTGGTTAGTTGCTTGTTTTTTTAATAATATGATTAATGTATTCACTATATAGAAATATATAATTTATAAAAACCAAAATAAATTTCCCAAATTATAGGAACACATGGCCAATATAAATTTTTGTTTATGATTCTTATAGTTACTTAATTATAATATCAAAAGAAGCTAATTTAAATTTTTGTACCGGAAATACAAAAATCATTAAAATACTTATTATATGAACGTGATCAATGCCAAAATATGAACGGAATGATATTAGCTAAGTTTTACTATCTCTTATTCATATTAATTTAATTATTTTAATTTTTCCAATTATCTGATATAATGTATTTGATTCGGAGTTTTTTTTAATTTCAAAATCACCATCTATTAACAAAAATATATAACTGTATACGATGTATGATATTCTGGACTAGGTTAATTGAAGCCTCCAAGTTATAACATTCTCGTTGCAGTATGTATCATCAATCATGAAAGGTGCACGCGGGACAAATGACGATTCAGTCGATTATTTAGAACAGTTATGGTGGTGAGATATTGTATAAAAGAATTTGAACCAATAAGAGTAATAAAAAGTAATAAAATAAAGTAATTCTCGATATTATACGTAGATTTTGCTATTTCAGTTACATGGGAAGTATCAAGATTGTAGAAGACGGGGAAAATTACAGAATAAAATGAAGCTTTTGTAATTTGGACGAAGAATTTTTTTGTAAAAGATTGAATTTTTTTCTGAGAATTTGAACGCCGGGTAGAATCCACACATTTCATGTGAATAGACGAAACCCACATAGGTTTGTTGATGCTGTCGTTTCCTTTGTAATTTCAATCGTCTGCCGCTTAGTCCACATTAGCTTAGTTGGTTAAATTCCTATAATTTTAGTCTCAGATTTAGGACTTTTATTGGGAATTTGGAATATATACATTTTTCTAATTATGACATCTTAAATTAAAAAATAAACTCGTTTATAGACAGTGCTAAGGCCTAAGCAATCCAAAGCTTCCTGGGCCCATGTAGCTACCCCAATGCCCGAATCCTTCTCAGTGGCCTTCCGGCCACTAGGCAGCGTTCTTTCGTTACATTCAGACTGGAATAAATTATAAATGTCTATTTGAGCGTATTTCTTTTTGCATTTAGAAAAGTATGAATTTTTAATATACATACGTATATTAAATTACATACGTATGTATTTAATATATTTAAACGTCCATAAGTTAAGAAGTAATTGTAGGATGCCATTTAAAATATTCTTTGGTTGCATTTTAATGGGAAACATTTTGCTAGCTGCCTTGTTGTGTCCATATCACACTGTTTAAGTACATTGTACGTACCATACTAATTTCTCATATTCAAATGGTTTATATTTAATCAAAAAATTCTAGCTTCCAGGGTCTACCCTGAATGTTGTACTAAAAATAGATCTATGTTCCATTTATAAATAAGTTAGATTAGATTAGATTCTTTGGGGGGGGATTGGCTCTTCAGCCTGCGCCACCGCGACCCCCGTGGGTCTATTGTGGCAACCCCCTAAGTTGGAGACCCGGACCCCGTCCTGTCCTTCATCGAAATGTGGAGTCGGGAGAGGTCTCCCCAGGTGGTCAATTAGAGCACCCTCTCGACTCCTGTCTGCCTTAATAGACTTAGTAGACCCGAGAGGGGCCCCTGGGTAAGGCCTGTAGGCACCAGCTTTATAAATAAGTTATTAAAAGATCATAACTTTGAAATAAAAAAATAAATTGTATCTTTTTAAATATTTGAAATCATCAGACCTAATTATGATCAAACAGTTTGTATCTACACCTAAGATTGATTTTTTTTTTATTGGGAAAACAAGCATAAAACCACTGGGATTTTCAAGGATTATATTTTTACTTTTTCTTATTCCTGGAAAGAGAAATTGAAATTTTCGAAATTGAGTTTTTACAAAAAAATAAATAAATAAAAAGTTTTAAAGACACCAGAGTGTGCAAAAAACATATTTTTAGCGTTATATTAAAATTTGTTTATATTTATGAACAAAATATTTCAAAACCAAAAACTTCACACGAAGTTCGAACTTTGTAATCCTATTAAGATTCCATTATTATAAGGGCAACTTTAGAGCATCAGAGACATTTTCTGTGGTAGCCTGCTTCATTTTGTGGTCATCGACCGGTTTCGGTCGTTTGCCCATCTTCGGGATGCGTTATTCAGACAGTGTGACAACACAGACTTGCACAGAGCAAATTCAGTTTACACACTCCAGTGAGTCTCCACATTCCAGTTTACATGCCAGTCTGTGGTGTCACACTGTCTGAAAAACGCATCCTGAAGATGGGCGAACGCCCGAAACTGGTCGATGACCACAAAATGAAGCAGGCTACCACGGAAAATGTCTCTGATGCTTTCCAGCTCTGCGGAACCAACCACCACAACTACTAAGGGCACTAGATTTTTTTTTTTCGGTTAAGTAGCATTTTTTTTTTTTGAAAAGCGACAATAACGAATTTCTTTAAACTTCATATATTATCTACATACATAAATAGGTATCATTTTGTTTGAAAACCATTTTCCCGCAAGAATTATTTTTTGGAAATTCTAGGAAAATACTAGCGTAGGAAAAGAAAGTTATTTCTTTAAAGTACTTCAGTATAATTTCTGAAGCTTGTACCTAATAAAATATTAATAAACATTGAAAGAATCTCTATTTTGAAGGAAATCGGTTAACCGGAAGTACACAGAATAGTTTTTCGAGTTGGGGGGGGGTAATTTTTTCTAAAATGAATAACGATTTGCTTTAAACTTGGAATGCTTACTGCACGCTTTATAAACCTATCACTTTTATTTGTAATATATTTCCAAAAATAATGATTATAGGTAGTTCTGCGAAATTTATGAGATTACATTTTTTATAATATAATGGGGATTGTTTCAATGTTACTAGCGCTCTCTACTAAGCTACAAAGTAATCACGCCTTAAACCTGGCTGGGTAGGAATTTTTGTTCCGCCACTTCCTCCTTCATTTATGTTTGGACAAATGTGTAAAATGTGAAATTAAAAGATAATTTTTCATATTATTATATAATTGTTTTTTTAAAAGCATTAAGAAAAATTCTTGTGAATGCATACCCGATTTTTATACTATTCTTATTGTCGTAAATTCACAAGAAGTCCTGACCGTGACCCTATAAGCATCAAGAATTGTTTTCCCCCGAACAATTATAAAGGGATGTTCATAACTCTTAATAAAATAGTGCCAAATAAATTATTTATATATATATATATATAACGAACTTTCATCCTTTAAGTAACAGGAATCATGATTAAATTTATAATTATTGAATGTAGGGGTAGTGAACCCCCACCACTCACCCACTCTAGCGGAGAGAAACAGCCTCTCTCGCACAGAGAGGAGAGGTTCGGCCAGTGGATATATATATGAGAGAGAGACAGTCAAGGGACATTCTATTGAATTAAGTTTTACACATCAGATATCATTCTGTTGATTTACACATCAGTTTAACATCGCTCCGTTCATAACATTTTAGCCACGTCAGTCTGTCAGTTCAGTTGAGTTCAGTTCTAAACTCCAAAGTGTAGTCCTTGGCAGTCACTCATATACATATATATCAATTATATATCTTAAACCAAATCTTAAGGTGTTATTTATCACTCATCAAGCAACAACTACATCTCCTCACAATACCCTTACATTGAATTAAAAATTTTAAAAAAAAAAAGTAAGAAATTAATGACTCAGAAATTGACTCATCATTGCATTATAATATAATGTAAACTTATCGAAATAATTAAATATTAAATCTTTTAGAAAATAAAGAAATAAATTAAAAAGTGCAAGCAGCATTATATGATAAAAAAAAAAAAAATATGATCTTAAGGAGATATTGAAATTGAAACATTAAAAAACTTTCTTCAATCATTTTCACTTTTTACATTTTTTGTAAACGCATATGGGTGAAATTAGTGCAGTAGTGTTCGTGTAAGAATAAGCTTTACCTAATAGTTAAACAGGAAAGCGGCAAAAAAAAAATAATAATAATAATGTAACACAAGATTTTATCAATAAAAAATGGCGTCAGTTGTATATATTTTTTGAAAGACCCCGCCGGGTAATTAAGATGTAATCCTTGTATGATGACGTCTAGTAAACCTGAAGTTTTAACTTAAAAAAAAAAAAATATATATATATATAGTGGGGATAAAGCTATGTAAATTGGCTCAAATATAAACGTGGTAATTACGTAGTTTAGAAGAATGCGCCAGCGCACCGCGCTCAAACTCACACACAAAACATACACACCAGGTTTTTACAATGATCCATTGAGCCTCAGGCTATAGCGATCATTGCGCTACCTATACGGTTGTTCACTTAAACTATACCAGGTTCTTTTAAAGTAATAAATTTTATTTCTTAATTTACTGGTGAGGCCCAATCTAACTGATATAAGAGTCTTATGATTTATACCTAATCTCAAAAGAGTAATGAACTTGTATAGGTAAAATGATAGGTCCATGGTTGAAAATAAGCATGGCGTTCTTATAACTAAACCAACTCATCTTAACCGAGGGGACAAACCCATAGTATGATTAGCCGCCATCATAAACGATAAATCTAACTTTACAACTAAGTTGTATGAACAGGACTGAATCGAATCATTTATATTACTTTATTACCAACGGACCTTTAGTTCAATTCCTTTCTTAATAGCACTAAATCAAACAACAATTCGTTTTACATATATATATACTAATAAAATAATAAATTGATTTGTTCGATGTTTTTTTTAATACATTTTATTTTTATTTAAGTACACCTTTTCTTTTTTTTACCCCCCACCATTTTACACATGGTAATAACTTAGCCAACAAGCCAAATAAACAAAAACCAAGCCGTTCAACTCAATATTGAATGTAATATCCCTTTCATTCATGCTTTGCATTCATCAAAAATATTAGAAGCAACCATTTTTTCATGATTTACTGAGGTCAACATTTTTTAATTTCTCTTACTTTCTAGTAAAAGGAAAGTATTGCTATCGTATCAAATTCTCCAATGGAGTTTTCACCGGAAATATCAGGTTTTAGGGTACTCTGTGTGCAGAAAAAAAAAAAATATGTTTCTAGTAAATGTCTGTGTTATGTGTAATAAAATTTCTCAAAAACGAAAAAGTGCAGAAGCTCAATCTTGGTATTTCGTTTTAAGTACTGCCACCACATCAGGCACAAAGATTTTGGGCAAAATCCATCAACCGGAAGTGCGTCTTTACTGTAAGTTAACTAAATGGTAGGAAAAACTATAAAAAAAAATGTTGATAATGTTTAATACACATTATGTACAGCTAGGCAACTTAGTTGTGATACCTGTGGGCGAAGTTGAATGACGTCACAGCTACTAGAAAGCTTTGACAATGGGCGGAGCTTAATTGCCGTTTAGGTGTCACAACTAAATTGCCGAATTATATGACTAACACTTTTATTTGTAATTGTTTTCTGTGAAAATTTATTTGTAAATATTCCGGGGAGATGGGGTGGGGGTGGGGGTGATTTTAGGCTTCCCTTTAAGGGACCATTTCAGTAAATTATACGATTTATCATGTAAAATATCCATAAAAATGAATGTGTTAGCAAAATGTCTTGTTCTAGAAACATCAGTCGAGACTTTGACCGTCCATTGAGGCTCACATTACCATGCTAGTGCTATTTGTCATCAGTAAAGCTTCGCAAACAATTTCTCAGTTAATAGCCCTAATGATCCAAAGTTTGAATAAAATGATAATGGTATCGTTATATAGAGTGTTTGCATAGAGCTTTTTAAGTAAACTAATCCTATATTTTCAGGCCGATTAGGTGTCATCAACGGTCCGATAGCATACGTAATTTACTATTCATTACTCACTTTATTGTTATTATTATTATTTTTTTTTTTTTTAAGGCGCGTCAACATCTAAGTTCATTTGCGCCCGGAGCCTTCTCAGTGCACTGCCGGCCTCCGGACAGTGTTCTCCCGTTACAGACAACACTGTCCATCACCGGACAGTGAGCTGTAGGGGCTCCTAGGAAGAGAAAATCTAAGGGCAGCACGACTGGATTCGAACCCGTGATCTCCGCGTTGCTAGTCCAGCGCGCTACCAATGAGCTAATCCCTTCCCTTTATTATTATTATTATTATTGTGCTACAGTCCTATAATAACACCTGGACCTCATTCAAGAGAGAATGCCACTCTTCCCTACCTTTGGCTTTTTGTCGCCACCTTCCGACACCTGCCTTCCGCAAATCGCTTTCTGCATCATCCAGCCATCTTATTCTGGGACGACCTCTAGTTCAGCATTTGTATGGCTATGTGGCGAATGGTCACTCTTGCTCGCTCGTGCTCGCTTTTGAAATTGAATTTTCTTCCTTTAAGTAAGCAACATTATAGTCGTTTTATTAATCAACATCTATCAAGCGCTTGATTCCATTACACATTCAACATGGCCGAGCCATCTCAATTTTCCTTTATTGATACAAGAAACTATGTCGTATTCTCCGTATAGTCTCTTGAGTTTCTCGTTTTTTCGGATCCTCCATTCACCGTTAATATGTACCGGGCTGTAGATTTTCCGCAACACTTTTCTTTCCCATATTCTAAGCATATTTTCACATTGTTGCGTCATTGTCCATGTCTCGCTACCGTGCACCACTACCGGCCTAATTATTGTTTTATAAATAATAATAATTTTCGCTGGGTATGTGACAAATTCTGAAACCGCAAAGCTTTTTGTAATGCATATAAACATTTGTTTCCCCAGCAGTTACTCTTTCTTTTATTTCAGCGGAGATGTCACTATTTGCTGACACTACGGAGCCAAGGTATTTGAACTTGTCGCGGATGTGGAGAAGGTAGAATTGAGAATTTGACTCACTTTATTAATTAAGTAATATCTAAGTCCAAGACTGCGTATTGAAGCCAACTTCAGAATATACTTCAGCTTTGCGTTACGCGCCTTTTGTTCACCATAGCTTTTAAAGCGCTCGCCATAGTTGGCAATGCTAGCTTAACCAAAATAGGAATTATTTATTAAAACGGCGTATTTTTTTTGCATTCGTCATATTGATCGAATTGGAAAAAGGGTTTTTTCTTTTTTTTTGAAAATGACATATCAGCATTTTATGGTATTGATATATATACATATAAACGGAAAAGCATGATTTGAATTTATCCAATAAAATAGAGATTTATATTCGTCCTAGTAATAAAGCATCATTTCTAAAAGTGGAATGAATTGAAGATGAGATGAATTGGAAAGGCAAATATATCATCATTTTGTTATGATGAGTGGTTGTGTTAATTTGTGCATAGTAAGATTGATGAATGTGTTCTTCTGTGCGCATGCTTTATAAAGTGTGCTGCAAGAGAGTGAGAGAATGAGAATTTGTTGATAAATTATTATTCGTAGAAGAAGGAATACAAACAAAACAACAACAACAACAACAAAAAATGATCGAAAAGAGAGATAAAATGAAATAAAGAGAGAATAGTAGAATTCAAGCGGCGGCAACGATAAATTTAGTTTGAAATCCTGCACAATCATATCGTTGCTATGATCCGTTTCGTTGGGGAAAAAAAAAAAATATATAGGGTTGGGCTTTCGATATATACGTATATATATATATTGCAGAATACATTATCGGCGATTTATCCTGAGCTCTGGTATGAAGGGATTTAACTATGAATACTGCCATGAGTGACGAAGCCAACAATTTAAAAAAAAAAAAAAAGGGGGGTTGGGAAATCCTTAAAACGAAACCCCCAACACGGCATAAACATTTGATATATTGAATTTCAAATCATCTTTTTAAGGTAAACTAAGAGAGAGAGAGGAAAGCTCGAGTTTAGGGAGAACCTTAATCCATTTCAGCAACGCCCCACCCCCACCAATCTAAGTTAAACTATCTCTATAAATGCGTTTTTATTTTATTAAAAATAATAATAATAATAATAATAAGTTTAGAAGCCAGTTGATTATTCTCATAATATTGATGAAGCGTTTGAAAATAATCTAATCAAAATAATTGTATTTTAACTTTAATGTTATTGAGTTTCCAACGGAGTATAAACTTCTCCCACATTCTCTAACCGTATAATATAGTAATCATTTATATATTTTCTATTCCAAAACGTTCACCCTAACTTTCAAACTTAAATAATCATATATCTTTCAACAAAAGCGGCTCTAACATAATTCGGAGATTGGTTTTTCTTTCATATAAATATGTATATATATATATATATTTTTTTTTTAACTTAATAATACACGCTAAACCATTAGTGTAATGATTCTTTAATGTAATTCTCTGATAATTGAAGCAATGAAGATTATCTGCCCAAATAGTTCTATAAATCGTAGATTAGGCCATAATTACAAATTTAAAAGTTTTTTTTTAATTATTTTTATATTGACTGAAAATGGTTGTATTTGTAGCAGGAATTGGTGTTGCTGGTAATGAAAATGAACTTGGAAAATTATTCACTTACTTGCAATTTACAAAATTTCATAGTTACGCAAAATGTGAAGGGAAAAGTTTATATTGAGCGTAGAATGATCGAGGGAAGTGTGGCGATGTTGTGGCATTTTTATGTTGTAGCGTTTGACTAATATGAATCTCTTGTAGAGTTTCATATTAGCCAACGTGCAGAGTTTGAACTCTTGCTTGATCCTAACAGTCGATAGATAGTGGGGCTATATTAGTCTGTAAAAGGACTTTCTGTCGATAGCGAGTTGTCAAGTTGATTGCTTATAATAATCATAATAATTGGGGCGGGTGTTGGTGTAGTGGTTATGAGCATGGACTTGTAAGTGGGAGGACCCCAGTTCGAGTCCCGCGTATAACTGCTAAATTTTATATTGGTATGAAAAATGTTAACAGTAAAGTAGGTGCTTCTGCCCCCGTCCACGACACCTATTTGGTAATTGGACGTTAAGCCCGCCTGAAAAAAAAAATAAATATAATAATCAGTTTTTTTTAAGTAATTCATTAAGAATGATGTATAGGATTCCTTAATAGTAGTAAGCTCTTGAATGCTTAACTAGGCTGTGTTCTTCTCGGTGGCTTGTTTAGACTTCTTCAAATGTTAGTTTAGCTCTTCAAGTGTTGATTATTAACTCTTCAATGTTGAATCTGAAATTTGCCCAAGCCTTCAGATTGTCGACTTTTTATCTCATTTTTCTTGGCTCTGGGAGCTTCTAAGGCAAAACATGACTCTGAAAGTTGTAGCTATTCGTCCATATGATGCCGCGGCATGAAAGCAAGGTTAATGAGTAATTGAAGTATATGTGGTGGTGGGTTCCGCAGAGCTGGAAAACATCAGAGACATTTTCTGTGGTAGCCTGCTTCATTTTGTGGTCATCGACCGGTTTCGGGCGTTCGCTCATGTTCAGGATGCGTTTTTCAGACAGTGTGCCAACACA